>VKOC01003069.1:0-54909 GCA_009364415.1 Spea multiplicata
TGTGTATTGCGGAGCTCTGTGTATCGGGGAGCTCTGTGTATTGCGGAGCTCTGTGTATCGCGGAGCTCTGTGTATTGCGGAGCTCTGTGTTTTGCCCCCACAGCTGCCACTTTCTCCACTAAACTACTCTCTGACTTGTAGACTCTTTTTCCCATCCCTGGCACTTTATGGGTTAAACTGGCAGCCGGGGGTATTTATGGTAATTGCTATCCGTGGCGCCCGGTGGTCGGGTGAAGCCGCTCGGTGAAGCCGCTCGGTGAACGAGGGCCACATGTGGCGCATTACACTGTCCTTAAATGAGTTAACCCTTTAATGGGCTGCCGGTCGCAGCCACGTGAGATGATCTGTCTCCGCAGAGCGCGGACGCTGTGCCCCGTGGGCGAGCTACGTACCCCCCGTAGGCTCCAAACGAGAAACTTCTCTTCCTGTAATTCATTGTGAGTCTCCACTCCCAGGACGTGAGTCGAGTCTCCACTGACTGAGCTCTGTCTTCTGAGTGGACCTTCTCTCCCCGGCTGGTGTCTCCTGCTGAGCATCCTCTGCCTGCTGTCTCTCTGGTGACGCTCAGCCTCCGCTCTATTTCTCCCTTGTACTCTCTTTCTCTCCTTCCTCTCTCCCTCCTTCTTTCTCTCTGTCTCTCCCCTCTCTCTTTTTTCTCTCTCTTCCTCCTTTCCTCCTTCGCCTGTCCCATCCCCGTCTGTCCTTCCTTCGTTCTTTCTGACTTTCTATTCTCCTCTCTCTCTCTCTGCATTACGCGAGGTGTCTGAGGGTGCGCTCGGTGCTGCGGGAGACACTATTAGGACACCCCCTGCCCCCCCACCCCCCCGTGTCTAAAACAGAAAGTTCATTTTTAAATTAAAATTAGTCCTTCAAAAGTTAACTTTTAAAAGAAACCGGAGGGAGCCGGCAGGGAAATACGAGAGTAGTTGGGCGCCCGTATCCCCAGCAGCGGGGCGGATGTTGGGCGTCCCGCGGATCCCCAGCAGGGGGGGTCGGGCGTAGGGCCGGAGCGTGAGGGCCCCGGGGGCCGCTCCGCAGGAAGCCGCACACGTGAATTACTGTAAGATCACTTCATCAACCATTAATTTGGTTGAAAATAAGAATAATGAGGTCAGGTTTCCATGGCGCCCGCAGATCTATTATATAAAGAGTGTCTGTTACATACCCCACGTGCCGCCACTCTACGGGGTTAACTTGCATGCCCCCTGCCTCTAGGCTGAAAGGGTTAAAGTCATGTAATAGCGGGGGGAATGTTTTCTGCTCCAAACACTGCAGTAATTCAGAATTCCGCGGCCCCCGGGGCCGATCGCACGCATCGAGGGAGTCGAGGGGGGCTGAAAGACCCCTTTGTTTCCCAAACAAGTGGCTTCCCCTCCCCCCGGGGCAGTACTGGAGATGCCACAAACATTCAAGCCGTCCTTTCCCCGGCACGTAAGGGCCACGGGACCCGCAGCATGCGCACCCAGGAAAATAACGGGTACCCCACAGAGGGGCATCTCGTTTTACCCCTCACTGCGCGGACAGACAAGAAACCGCCATACGGGAAGGAAGGGGTAAGAATGAATCCGCGGGGTAAATGATGAATGCGCATGGTGGGGTGGCCCTCCCAGGGCCCATGTGACACCCCAGCAAAGCGCTAGGAGCCGGCAAGAGACCGGACGGGGCCAATGGATCCATTTCTTCCCGTCAGTCCAGGATGTTGCCTCCATCGTGACGCGGGCCCCATGCGTGTCATTCATGTTCTCGCCGTTTTTTCACCCCGATCTCATTTCCTCCGTATTATTCGTTATTCCTTCGTCATGTTACCGCTCTGATTTCCCTGATGATGTCATCGGGGCCAATCTCCTGCATTTTACTTATTTCTCAAAGCAGAATCGACTCCTTTTCTTAGCTGTTCAGACTTAAAATGGCAAGCACATCCCGTGTGTGGCACAGCGTGGCCCTTGGTGTCATACATTGTCCCCTGCGTGGCACAGAGCGCCCCCTACATGGCACAGAGCGCCCCCTACTTGGCACAGTGCGACCTTTGCGTGGCACAGAGCGCCCCCTGCGTGGCACAGAGCGTGTCCTGCGTGGCAGAGCATCCCCTGCGTGGCACAGAGCGCCCCCTGCGTGACACAGAGCGCCCCCTGCGTGGCGCAGAGCATCCCCTGCGTAGCTGAGCATCCTCTGCGTGGCACAGAGCGTGTCCTGCGTGGCACAGAGGACCCCCTGCGTGGCACAGAGGACCCCCTGCGTGGCACATCACTCTCATACATGCCCCCAGTGCATAAATGATGGCAATACAGACAGGGGCTGCTGTAGGCAAACCCAGTGAGTGTCTGGCGCCATCTTGTGGCCCTCAGTCATATTACAGGTGTGTTCAGCACCATGGAGAGAGCACGTCCAAATCCACCTGCACAGAAACGAGGCTCCTGTGGCCCCCAATAACCAATAAAACGCGTGGCTTAGCGGGAGATCGCTTTTCATGCTGTTAAACGTGGACAGGTTGTAAATGGCTCTGCGCGTGAATATTTTGGCCCGTGCTGGCAGCGTGGCCTGTTTTCCACGTTTCTCCTGCGAGACACCGCGTTAGCTGCGCTGGTGATCCTGCGATGCTGCCTCGGCCTGGAGCCGCATTACGTGGTGCGAGGGGCGGCATAGAGGCCCCCCGAGGCCAATGCCCCAGAGCGGGGCTGAGAAGAGGCAGCGAATGGGAGATGGGGTTCCTGGCCGGGAGAGACGAGGACTGATTACGGAGCAGGAGACACGGAGCGGTCACGGATCTGCGTGTCATGGATCGGCGTGTCACAGATCTGTGTGTCACGGATCCGCGCAGGCTCCCGGATGACAGTGGGAATTCCGCTGCAGGAATGCTGGCCGTCTACCAGACCGTTCGCTGGTTAGATCAGCGTCTCTTATTTATGGGGCTCTTGGCTACGATTGACAGAAGCCATTCTACTCGGGCTGCGTTTGTTTTACCCCCAGACGCGGATGCAGAGCGTCCTCATCCAACGAGAGGCGCAGTTTTCCGGCCATGCGGTCTCTTTAGACAGTTTAAAGCATTTACTCTCCCGTTCTCTTTAATCTGCGGATCAGAACTTATTTGTGCTGAACTTTTCTAGCGTTTGGGTGAAGGACAGTCTGTCAGGCGCGGGTTTTATAATGGAGGATTTATTCCATTTCCCTGGATCTGCAATTACTCCGGCGCTCGGAATCCACTCGGATCTCATGTCGAGAATCCGTGGATCCAGGGAGGATCCCTGACCTTGGGCAAAAGTCTTACATAATGGCCTTAAATGTCTAAATCACAGCAGCCCAGGGGGCAATTCCCCAACTCGCCCCCTTCATCGGCAACCCGGGGAGCAGTTCCCCATCTCCACTACCCTTGCCTGCAAGCTAAGGGGCATAATCACCCATGCTCAGAGTATAAAAGGTTTCTTTCCCTCATTTTCAGCCAATGTGGCTTCTACGTCCGTCGAGGTTAGAGGGCATTTGTCCGTCTAACATCTATTGCCCCGGAATGTATTTCTGCTGACAACGGAAAATCAAACTCACAAAGAACATGAAATTCCCGCTGGAAATGTTAGCCCATGGAGCATGCAATCTAACGTCCGCAAGATTATGTAAATTTTGTATAAAGTCCTCCAAATAATCTTTTTGGGACACATGTGTGGGCACTATAGGTGTTGGTGGGGGGTCATTCTGGACACAGAGATAATATGTAAGCACGTGGAGCGCACACTCACCAGAGCCCAGTGCGAGTAGCCAACACAGGGAGCCTTGGGCAGGTCCAGGAGCATCACTCAGAGCAGCCGGTTCCTTCCTGCTCTTCCATGTCTCTCTCGGAGTGCAGCTTGTGGGGGTAGAAGGCGAGTCTGAGAGTGGAGTATGCGGTACAGGAGGTGAGAGCTACCAGGGGGTGTCTAGAAGGATGTATTGGATTGCAGTGGGATGCAGGGACTTGCAGTGGGATGCAGAGGCTTGCAGTGGGATGCAGGGGCTTGCAGTGGGATGCAGGGGGCTTGCAGTAGGATGTATTGATTGCAGTGGGATGCACGAGGCTTGCAGTGGGATGCATGGGTTGCTGCGGGAATGCAGGGGCTGCAGTGGGATTGCAGGGGCTGCTGCGGGATGCGAGGGGCTTGAGTGGGATGCGGGGCTTTGCAGTGGATGTATGGAGCTTCTGCAGTAAGGGCGCAGGGACTTGCTGCGGATGCAGGGCTTGCTGCGGATCAGGGGGCTTGCAGTGGGATGCAGAGGGGCTTAGCTGCGGGAATGCAGGGGCCTGCAGTGGGATGCAGGGGGCCTTGCTGCGGGATGCAGGGGCTTGCAGTGGATGCAGGGGCTTGCAGTGGATGTAGTGAGCTTGCAGTAGGACGCAGCTGTGCCTGCGGGAACATGCGCAGGGACTTGCAGTGGGATGCAGGGGCTTGCTGCGGGATGCAGGGGCTTGCAGTGGGATGCAGGGGCTTGCTGCGGGAGGTGTGCAGATCCTCGCTTGGAGTTGCCACCTTGCATGTGCTGTCTGCTGCTTTCTCTTCTGCTGCAGATCTGACAGAGCCAGGAGCTGGGCTAAGACTGGATAAACCCCAAGTCACATGCAGACAGCCAGGCTCTACCATTGGAGCAGACAGTTTGGGGATTCACCCTTTACTTGCTGGATGGAGAAGCTGAGTAAGTGC
The DNA here is from genome assembly GCA_009364415.1 of Spea multiplicata. Classification (NCBI taxonomy): domain Eukaryota; kingdom Metazoa; phylum Chordata; class Amphibia; order Anura; family Pelobatidae; genus Spea; species Spea multiplicata. The sequence goes on from VKOC01003069.1 coordinate 4,665, forward strand.
TGCAGCTCTCTGTCCTATTTCCAGCTCAGCCTCTACATGGCGAGAGCGGCTGATGCAGACAGCGATCGCCAGGGGCTCTCAGCCGCATATTGTCAGGGAGCCGGACTCTGCCATGACCTCAGAAAGGAACCCTAGAACCCGCCAGTGTGAGAAAAAACACCTGCCCCGACACCCAGAATGCAGCCGCCTCAGCGCATGCGCAGCAGCAGATCCCAAATATATCTAGACCCATCAGACACATATGAGCCCATCCGGCAAGCGCAATGTATGTGCAGCTGCCTCTCGTAACATAAGAGAAGACGTTTTCCACATAATAATCACCCAGTCATTTTATTCTGTAACAGAGGGGAAGAAGTTACCCCGTCTGGGGGACAGTTTGGAGGCCACGGCTACCGGTTTCCCCGACGCTTCTCTGCGCTGACCGTGATCCATGCGCAGTAACTGCCTCCCTCTGTGTGAATTATTTGGCAAGTGATTCGGCTTGAAAGGGAGAGCAAGAAATGCACTGGGAGCAAGTGTAAGCTCTGCGGGTCAGTGTTACACGGAAGCGTTTCCAAAGGAAGCATTAGTAGAACATGACTGAAGCACAAGTACCGGAGCGGAACAATCAGACATCGGCCTGGGTTCCTGGGTCGGGGAACAAATAAAGAGCAAGAAAGGAGAGCAAAAGAAACATTTTCTGTAAACCTAACCAGCTCATTGTGGCCTCATATGCAAATGAAGTCCTCCTAGAGAGTAGCCATATACAAATGAAGTCCTAAAGAGTAGCCATATGCAAATTAAGTCCTCCAAGAGAGTGGCCAAATGCAAATGAAGTCCTCCTAGAGAGTAGACATATGCAAATAAAGTCCTCTTAAAGAGTAGCCATACCTCCTAGAGAGTAGCCATATGCAAATGAAGTCCCTAGGGAGTTAATACATATGCAGATATGATGTCCTCCTAGAGAGTAGACATTGAAATGTAAGTCCTCCTAGAGAGTAGAATATGCAATGAGTCATCCTAGAAAGTATCCATATGCAAATTAAGTCCTCAAAGAGAGTAGCCAAATGCAAATGAAGTCATCCTAGAAGAGTAGATATATGCAAATGAAAGTCCTCCTAGAGAGTAGCCATATGCAAATGAAGTCCTAAAGAGTAGCCATATGCAAATGAAGTCCTCCTAGAAAGTAGACATCTGCATATGAAGTCCTCCTAAAGAGTAGCCATATGCAAATTAAGTCCTCCTAGAAAGTAGCCATATGCAAATGAAGTCCTCCTAGAGAGTAGCCATTTGCAAATGACTGTCCAAGTTAGCATGATACAGGCGTGCATACGAGTAGAAGGTCTTCACCTGAAGGTTCCGGCTCACCCAGACGGAGCAGACACTCACAGGTTAATAAGAAGAGGTCGATTACCAGTACACAGCCTGCACCTTCTTGCTTGGCAAGCAGCACAGAGGGTTAAGCACTGCGTTCTGCCTAGTCGGCGTTCTGCTTTTTTGAATGCATGTGATGAGCCGCCCGGTGCGTCTGATAAGTGTGGAAGCTGCAGCACTGCAGGGAGTGTTTTTTGAGGAATAATTCATCTCCTTAGGTCAGAGCCATATTCATGTGGATGTCCTCAGGTGGTCCAGCTCACAGCAGATCCTCCATTTGTCTCCTGCGGTTCGGTGGCCCAATTACTCTGTTTGGACAGGGGAATCAAACCTATGGATGCGAGGATGCAGGACGCCCTTCAGAGACTCATCCTCCATGTCATGGGGGGTCTTCGCCGGAGCCAGTGATGGGGCTGCTGAGAGACCCCAGACCGCCAGACTCCACAAAGGAGAACTTATTTTAAGGATGAAGCCTCTGCTTTGGGTGAAGATCCAGCTTATCCCGTTTTATGTTAAAAAATCTCTTGTGGGTTAATATGTCAGTATGGGGGTTATTATCCACATTTACCCCCCACCCTCCGTGCATCTCTCATGGGTTAATATGGCTGTCAGCATAGGGGTCATTATCCGCATTTACCCCCCACCCCCGCTATACGTCACACGTAATCTCCTCTCTCGCAGATAATGGTCTCGGAATATTGTCTAATCGTCCTCTGACGCACAGCCGGTTCCGCAGTACTAGCGCCCCCCCCCGCTGCACTCGAGCAGCCTCTTGCTTGTTGACTCGTTAGCTAATTACCCGAGTAATTTACTCATTTGGTGATAATTGAGCTCTTTAGCACCAAAACGCAGCCCGACGTCTCCCGGTTTTCACAGATTTCGTGTCGGATGAACACGTTTTCACACGCTTCACGGTCGCGCACGGATAGGGTTAAGTATGGCCCCCCCGGGTAGAGATTTCTTTTGGGGGGCTCTTTGTTTGGTTTCCTGGAATCGTGAGCTCCGTCTGTCAGCGGCTGAATGCGGATCATTTCATGCGTGCCATTAAGCTGTCATGTGCCGAGCGCAATGGAGGCTGAAAGTAAGTGCTGTGGGTGGGAAGGAGCTGTGTGCTCGCTCCTGGGGGGCCAGTCCTAACACGTGGGGGAGGTGAGTCATCCCAGGGGTTAGATGTCGGCCACAGAGGTGAGGATATGGCCAGCAAATCATATCACTCACAGCACAAAATTCCACGAGATAACTTAAATTCTGGTGCAGCGTTATGATTGAACCTTTCCGCCGGTTGCTACGGTGATTGCACCGCTTCTCTACAACAATTGCACTTCCTAATTCCCCACAAACATCTTCAGAAGGAGATGAAAATCATTCACCCGAGGACAAGAAATAGCAGCCAAACTGCCGAAAAGTTTCACCTTTGGACTAATTGAAAGAAATAATTAGTCGGAGACAGGACGGGTCTGTCAAGCTCATGCGCAAGAACCGGAGCGGAACAATTACAGATCGGCCTGGGTTCATGGCTCGGCGAACAAATAAGAGCAAGAAACGAGAGCAAAAGAAACATTTTCTGTAAAACTGAAACACAGGAAATCATGGATCAGCTCATTGTGGCCTCGTATGCAAATGGCGTCCCCCTAGAGAGTAGCCATATGCAAATGAAGTCCCCCTAGAGAGTAGCCGTATGCAAATGAAGCCCCCTAGAGAGTAGCCGTATGCAAATGAAGCCCCCTAGAGAGTAGCCATATGCAAATGAAGTCCTCCTAGAGAATAGCCATATGCAAATGAAGTCCCCCTAGAGAGTAACCATGTGCAAATGAAGTCCTCCTAGAAAGTAGCCATATGCAAATGAAGTCCTCCTACCTAATGCCAATGAAGTCCTCCTACAGAATACACATTTGCAGATGAGCCTCTGATAAAGAAACGCGCCCGCAGGACATGATAAATCTCTGCGCTTGCACTTTTCTTGCAGCCGCTCCATCCTTTGCTCCTAAGGCTTTGAGCCATGAATGCGCAGCCGACACATTTTCTTCCTGACCTTCCTGGAACTCTGAGAAACGGGATGTTTGTAGCTTTCACATCTTTTCTCTTCACCAGAAGTCATTTAACCAGAAAAATGTCCACCCCCACCGACGCATTTATCAATGAGAGACTAATATGGGAGGCAGTTAAACCCACTCTGTGCCCTCTGCTGGGGCAGAATTTGGACCCTTTTCACCGCACCGTCTAGCAGAATACTTTTATTTAATGCTCCAGAACTTCCCCCGCGGGGGGGCAGCCTCGCGGCTCTGGCGGCCCTCCTTGTTCCACATCTAATTTCTGTTAACGACTTTACTCATCAGACTTATTTTCCTTATTTGAATTTTCCAAATCCTGACAAAGAGTTTAATTTCACGAAGCTTCTGCATCCGCCAGCAAATTGATTCCTTTTGATACGTTTTTGGCTTGGATGGCGAGGGGGCGGGGCCAGCTGTCAGCGATAACCGACGACGCAGCCGCCTGCCGACATACACAGGAATCGTGTAATAAAGCAGAGAATGGGGAGGCCGTAATTATCCTCTCATTTTCATTTGCAGCTGGGGCGAGTGTTATAATGCAGCGAATGGAAACAAAATCCAGGCTTTAGGATCAGAAATGGCAGAAAAAAAGAAAAAAGTCCAATTTCCCAGTTTATTTGCTCCGAGCCCAGATACTTGGAATTGGGTTCAACGTCTCAGGGAAACGCAGAATATTATACCGGCATCTACTGTCTGGCTTCACCTCCACCAGGAAAACTAACCTTCTTATTGGTTTCTAGAGGTTAAACCTTAACGATACATGAAATGAACGGCCAATCAGAAAGAGATGAGCATGCGCATTCCCCTCATACGAGCGCGGAGACAAATCCAGAACTTCACAGTCTGTAACTCCAGAACCCCATAGATCTACTTTAACTCCAGAAGCTGTAACTCTAGCACCTCAAGAATGACTGATAGGAGCGTAATTAAGACATATATCGGCTGCACTTCAAGTCTCAGCAAAGCTGACCAGCAGTCCCTATTTTCTCCACAAGATGGCGCTCTGCTCTCTCGTACTTCCTGCCCGAAGCGCTGAATGAACGAGTTGAATGAATGAGTAAAATGAACATTTTAAAACAAAACAAATAAAATGTCATTTATTTTAACCTTTTCTTTTCCAGGCTGGTGTGTTTTTTCCCAGTGAGTATGTGCTCTGCAGGGTGACGGGCACATAAAGTGACGCCTGGGGGGTTTAAATATGTCTCTCTTTAAATATTTTACAATGTACAGGGTGGGCAAGCCAACAGCCTGTTAATGCAGGGATTTACATGCCCTTTAAGTAAGAGGCGCCTGACCTGTCAAATTCTCACTACAAGGGGCTTCATAGATGGAGCAGAGACGGATCCAGACACGGGATAACTGGTGCCTCACGCCCAACTCAGCTGTACGCAACAAAACAATTAAAACACCAATGGAAAAAATCATCTGGTGGTGAAAAACATCCTCAAAGCAGTACAGCTGTGAGCACCAGCTCGTGGGGTGTGAGAGGATAAGCAGTCGGTAGGTGACAAAGTTGGAAGATTCATGGTTGCTGGATCGTTGCCCTATACTGCTGGCCCGGGGTGTGTTGTTGCAAAGTAAGGAAGAGTTTAAAGCTAATAGACAAGTACCCTGCCCCGTGAATCCACCCTGTGCCAGCAGTGACAGCGGTGACATCCAAGAGAACAGACACACAACTTGCTCCGCACACCTGTGACCGGGGGACACTGCTCCGCACACCTGTGACCCGGGGGCACTGCACACTGCGCTACACACCTGTGACCCAGGGACACTGCATCGCACACCTGTGACCAGGGGACACTGCACACTGCTCCGCACACCTGTTATCTGGGGGCGCTGTGCACTAGCAGAATGCTGCACTCCTTGCTAATACTTCTGGCCATGGTGGAGATGTCCTCATCGTCCTCATTCCCAGGTAGGGATATGTACTAGATTAACCCCCATTAAAACCATTGGGCAACAAGCCATTATATGGTATTGCCCCAGACCAGCCTCATCTCTTACTTTCTTAAAGTGTCTTCAGAAATGTCTTGTTTCTTCCCACATAACCTCAGCGATCTAATCCTTGGTGATTCCGCCTTTGCTTGGATTTCAGATCGAGAGAAGGACCCTCAGTACTGGAGAGACCAGGCCCAGCGGACCCTACAGCAGTCTTTAAAACTCCAAAAACTAAACACAAACACAGCAAAAAACTTGGTTCTATTCCTCGGAGACGGTAGGTGTCAGTGAAACATGTCAGTCATGTTGGTGGTTAGGATGTTGTGTTGGTTTTTGGAAGGTTGTGTTGGTGATTGGAAAGTCATGTTGGTGATTGGGAGGTTGTGTTGGTCATTGAGAGGTCATGTTGGTAAGTGTGAGGTTGTGTTGGTGAGTGGGGCGCCATGGTGAGTAGAAGGTTGTGTTGGTGATTGGGAGATTATGTTGGTGAGTGGAAGGTTGTGTTAATGATGAGAAGGTCATGTTGGTTTGTTGGAGGTTGTGTTGATGATTGGGACGTCATGTTGGTGAGTGGGAGGTCATGTTGGTGAGTGTGAGGTTGTGTTGGAGAGTAGGAGGTTGTGTTGATAATTGGGAGGTCATGTTGGTTTGTTGGAGGCTGTTTTGCTGATTGGAAAGTCATGCTGGTTTGTTGGTTAGTAGAAGGTTGTGTTGGTGAGTGGGAGTTTGTATTGATGATTAAGAGGTCATGTTGGTGAGATAAAGGTTGTGTTGGTGATTGGGAGGTCATGTTGGTGAGTTAGAGGTTGTGTTGATGAGTGGGAGTTTGTGTTGATGATTAAGAGGTCATGTTGGTGAGATAAAGGTTGTGTTGGTGATTGGGAGGTCATGTTGATGAGCTAGAGGTTGTGTTGGTGATTGGGAGGTCATGTTGATGAGCTAGAGGTTGTGTTGGTGATTGGGAGGTTGTGCCGATAATTAGGAGCTCATGTTGGTTTGTTGGAGGTTGTATTGCTGATTGGGAAGTCATGCTGGTTTGTTGGATAGTAGTAGGTTGTGTTGGTGAGTGGGAGTTTGTATTGGTGATTGGGAGGTCATGTTGGTGAGCTAGAGATTGTGTTGGTGATTGGGAGGTCAAGTTGGTTTGTTGGAGGTTGCATTGATGATTGGGAGGTCACATTGGTTTGTTGATCAGTAGAAGGTTGTGTTGGGGAAAGCGGTGGTGGTTTCACCCAGACATCACACTGACTTCTGTTACGTGTAAACACGTTAGGTGCATGTATGAGACGTGACTTCTGTGAAAGGTTAGCTCTGTGCTGGAGGACATTGCACAATCCAGTGAGGTTTGATTGAAGAAGGATTGGTCGGGTGTGATGGTTTAATAATCCATGACTCCTGACAGAAGCACCAAACTGTCCCGTTTAGCAGGATCTTTAGACTCATCAGGTGCCAAGAGACTGCTGTGACTGCGCTCAGGAACCAGGCATGTAAATCACACCCATACTCAGCAGCCATTTATCACAGGGACAGCGAAACCGGCCCAGGGTTTAAATTCGATGACTTTTGTTCTACCTTTTCCCCGAACTCTCCGGCTGCTAGAAACTCGATTCAGCAGATTCTTGGCAATTACTTTCCGAGACAAAGAAGGAAGAAGGAAGCAAAACCACAAAGTGAAAATGTGACAGACGTATTTACACTCTAAAGAATGCTCAAATATTTGCTCAATTCACCCAAAACCCATTTACTTGAAGTTGTAAAATATTCTAATTCCTGCAATTTCTTTGTAAGATTCCCTCAGGGGCGGAGCTACCAGAGGGTGTTAAGAGCTGGGGCCCCATGACAGGGGCCACTGCTAAATATAAAAGCAGTATTTAATCGGGTGGTTAATCCCATTTCATGGCGTTTAACTGGTTAGGAAGAATTAGTGAAGGGATTGCTGATATTCTGGTCATTAGCACAGTATGGCTGCCCTCGCAGGGCCTGCACAGAGCTGTCAGGGGCCCACACCAAGCTGTGGGTGTTTCTGGGGTCCATGCTCACCCGCCATTATTTTTTGCAGGAATGGGGGTTTCCACTGTCACAGCGGCTCGAATTCTGAAGGGACAGCTGGCCGGACAAAGCGGGGAGGAAACCCAGCTGGAAATGGAAAAATTCCCATTCGTGGCCCTCTCCAAAGTAAGACGTGGTAGCTGTGGAGCTGCGTGTCGTGCTCTGCCTCCTGCTGTGTGTCTACGGGGCCATAGGGTGCGGGTTTTACCTTAATTGCCTCCACTGGACGAGATTCCCAGCATAATCTGTCTGTACGCCTATGGGGCAGGAGGATCAATTTGTGGGAGCTTAGCCCGGGAGGGGGGTAATTATTCCTTCTCCATTCATTGGGTGGAATCAGTGATCACCGGGTCACCCAGTGGGTGATCTCAAATTCTGGATTATATGAATTATAGTTATTTATTGGCATTAAATAATTGTTTTGGGGAGAAAGAGATCGCTGGCCTGGGGTTCAGGGGCATTTAAGAAGCGTTTGTCTGTACCAGGAGCTGTAGGTAGTAGAGTCTGGATCCCGCTTACCCTCCTTAGCTTTTTCAGGGTCCCTCGCAGTGTTAACCATAACTACCGCCTTCCCCCGGCTGTGAAAACCCTAACATGTCTCTGTTGGCATCATGACAGACATATAACACGGACGCTCAGGTGCCAGACAGTGCCGGTACTGCCACCGCATTCCTGTGTGGGGTAAAAACCAATAAGGGAACCCTGGGGGTCAGCGCAGCCACGGAGCTCGGAAACTGCAGGTCGTCCAAAGGGAACGAGGTCCAATCCATCCTCAGATGGGCAAAGGATGCAGGTGAGACGGCAAAGACCACCAGCGGTGAACCGCCAGGCAAGTCCTCAGCAAACCATGGAATCTCACCTGGGCCAGCATTTGGACAGGTGTAACAGTTATTCCTGCCCTACCCACTCCACTAACCCGACACACCAGGGTGTGCGTGAAATCATTCTGTGTTGGGGTGTTGGACGTGGCCATGAATAGCAATGGTGGAAAACTCTTACTCAATAGGTATTTCCTAAGACGCTAACTCCACATCCGGTGCTCGCTCCCGCCATGGGAATCTTAGACGGTACGGAGCTGCCTGACGGCTCCTTTGTATATAAATAAAGGTAGACTTTACACCCCTTGGTGCCCCGGCTCTGCCGAGTGAGGAGTCCAAGTGGGATTATTCTTTCACCTACAGCTCATTGTTTAGTGAATAAGCCCCTATGTGTGTCCTTAGGGAAGTCGGTTGGGGTGGTGACCACAACACGCGTGACCCACGCCACTCCGGCTGCTGCCTACGCACACAGCGCAGATAGAGACTGGTACTCAGACAGCGACATGCCACCGGAGGCCATTGCTGAGGGCTGCAAGGACATCGCCTGGCAACTGGTGGAAAATGTACCCGACATTGAGGTGGGCTAACTACAGCCAATCACAACCTGCGGTGAGACGCACCTGCCTCGGTGGGGGCATGTGGCTGGTGTAACAGGGCTCCAGGGACCTGCAGAGGGTCTGTCCATGGGGGCCTTTCACTGAAAAAACACTTCATTTTTAGAGGCCTGATATTAGTATAACTGCTGGGTGAACGCTAAAAGGATTCTATGGCTGGGTTTTTAACGTACTTGTTGACCCTGTAACTGCCATTCAGTATTTACTTTCTGACCCCCAGGTGATCCTTGGAGGGGGGAGGAAATACATGTTCCCGTGGGGGACCCCGGATGTAGAATTCCCGGATGATCCCAGGTCCAACGGTACAAGGCTTGACAGACAGAATCTGGTCAAAGCGTGGGAAGAGAAAAAAGACCCAAACAAGGTGCAACTGGGTATTTGTATGATTAGGGGGGTCGTAAAGTTTTCCCAGACAGCCTGCCTCTCATGATAGGGGCAGTTGGTGTATGGAGCCCATTCTGCAAATACCCCGTAATTCTGAGTTGATTATTTCAACGGTTCCCCGGTAGACAGGGGCGTATATAGCAGCCCTAAGAGTCCTCAGCTGGACAACCGTGTTCTCGTCCATGGTTTGTCCAGCAGGTTCTGCGTCAGCTTCTACCCCAGCACAGGCCACAGGCTCACTGTACCGTATCTGCCCCAGGTGTCACGCTATGTCTGGACCCGCAGTCAGCTGATAAACCTGGACCCCAACAATGTGGATTATCTGCTGGGTGAGTGTCTATCGACCCTGATGCGAAGAAAATACGCTAAAGAGACACAAAAGTCTAAATTTAGTAAAGCTCTCCCCCTCTAGCACTAAAGTAGTTTATTCCGGAGCGTCAAAAGCCAACGCGTTTCGCTGAAAAGGCTTATTGGGTGATGGTGACAGGACCCGTCTTTTCAGGGATTATCACATCAGGTTGAGTGTGATAAACCATTAGAAGAGCCGACTGGTCAATCTTGTCCACTGGAAGTACTTTCCCGGTGTCTACTACCCTTTGTGTAAAGCAGCGTTTTCTCACCAACACCTGCTGCTTCATCTCGCGCTCGGATTAGTAGTTTCCGTGTTTTTATTTAAACAATCATCGCACCCACATTTCACACCCTTTAGTTGGGTGTGAGCCACTGGCAGCTCTCCAGCATGTGTTTAACTAAAACGCTATATAAATAAAAGATAATAATAACTCCCAGCACGCCGAACCAGCCTTAAAGTCTAACCTGTGTAAAACCTGGGGGATGTATCTCTATTTAGGCCTTAAATAACTCTATTCTTGTTGCCCCGGCGGGGTTGTTATGTAGAATTTTGTGCCCTGGTACTAATCTGTTTGGGTTTTTTAGGTCTCTTTGAACCCGGCGACCTGCGCTACGAGCTGGAGAGAAGGAACTCCACGGACCCCTCGCTGTCCGAGATGGTGCATCACGCCATCCAGATCCTGCAGCGGAACCCACAGGGGTTTTTCCTGCTGGTGGAAGGTGCAGATTAGAGGGCATTAATACCCTAGGAACTACCCCATGATAGGGAAATACAGCCTAATACACATCTTGGAGGCATAAACATATACATACACACTGTATATAGATAGTGCAGCAAAATTCATTCATCACCCAGCTTTCCTCTAGAAGGGCAATTACCCCCTCATCATCCCTGTGATCCTCTACAAAGAACAGCTCTAAACCCCGTTTCCACGCGGCATATTGCCTCCAAATACCCCAGATTCTCATATGTGTCTTTTTGTCGAAAATCCAGGGGGCAGGATAGACCACGCCCACCATGCGGGTAAGGCCAGCCTATCACTGCACGAGGCTGTGGAGATGGACAGGGCCATCGAGGTGGCAGGAGATCTGACCTCAGAGGAGGACACCCTGACCGTGGTGACTGCCGACCACTCCCATGTCTTTACCCTTGGCGGATACCCCCCTCGAGGGAACCCTGTATTAGGTAGGTACCCCAAATCAGAATATTTTACAGCTGCTGGACCTGTTAACAATACCTCCCGTTAAAAGTACCGGGTACTGTTCAGGTCCACAGTGGGGCGCTAAATGAACACCGAATTACAGAGAAGTGCGAGTGCGTGGAGGCTTCAAAATACAGGAATAACCCGTAGCGTCCTCTCCCGGGGTATCATTAATGCACGGCTGGTTTAAATATTACTCCGTATGTTCTTCGCAGGACAATGTGGGACACACAGGCCCATCCCGGGGCATCATTTTACTATCTCTGCTTTTAGGTCTGGCTGCTGCATTAAGTGACGTTGATGGGAAACCGTACACCGCCATCTTGTACGGAAATGGACCAGGGTTCAAGCTAGTGGGAGGCTCACGGGAAAATATCTCAGGAGTGGACACTAGTAAGTGAAAAAGCCACCAGTAACCAGGGTCTCCAGGAGGATTTCCAGTATGGAATGGGCCCAACCCAGTGTGCTAAAGGAGGGCTCCCTATTGAGGCAATTAGGCCTTAAATAACTTGTTGTTGGGATTTACTTGCATATCTGGGAACTCTCTGAGTTTGACCTGAAGATCTGCTTCTCTGGGTCACGGCCTGAAAGCTCCAGGACACGGGAGCAGTGGTTAGAGACGCCCCATTCCCCGCCCCTTTCCATTTCTTCCTACCACCCTCCCAGGGAGGCGTCTTTGGTGTATTTTTATTTCTACTCATGATTTGTTTATTTCCCCAAAAGCTGGTCCCGATTATCGTGCCCAATCAGCAGTGCCACTGGAATCAGAAACCCATGGTGGCGAGGACGTGGCCATCTTTGCCAAGGGCCCAATGGCGCATCTCTTTCACAGTGTACATGAGCAAAATTATATTCCGTTTGTAATGGCGTACGCAGCTTGTATTGATGAGAACAAGGAGCACTGTGCAAAAAGTCATTTCACCGCTGACTCTGTCTCGGTCCTCATGCCTTCCTTTACTTACCTCGTAGTGCTCGTGATGTTGCTCATTCTCTGAGGATTTGGTAGAAACTTGTTAATTCACAGAAAGTCAGGTTCAATTGAGTTGGTTGATGCGGTTAAAAAAGGACACCATCTCGACAAAATTAACTCTCCATTAAAAACTAGCTCTCCCTATCCAACTCAACAGAAGGCTTTCCATATCCAACTCAACAGAAGGCTTTCCATATCCAACTCAACAGGAGGCTCTCCATATCCAACTCAACGGAGGGTCTCCATATTCCAACTCAACAGGAGCTCTCATCCAACTAACAGGAGGCTCTCCAACTATCCACTCACAGAGGGGTCTCAGGTCAGGAGGCCTTCATATCCAACTCAACAGCCATATCCAACTCATCCATATCCAAGCTCAACAGGAGGCTCTCCATATCCAACTCAACAGAGGCTCTCCAACTCTCCATATCCAACTCAACAGGAGGCTCTCCATATCCAACTCAACAGGAGGCTCTCCAACTCTCCATATCCAACTCAACAGGAGGGTCTCCATATCCAACTCAACAGGAGGCTCTCCATATCAACTCAACGGAAACTCAGTTCTGTATCAAAACTGAGTTATCTCTGTACTGTTGATTTAACCCTTTAGTGAATTGACCTGCCTGTCCTCTTACTACACGGCAGCTGCACATTTGAAACTTTACATATTATTACTAATAAAATCTGCCTCCTAGTCTTGCCAAACTTTTTGCCCCCTTTTGTTACTTTCCTTAGTAAACGAGTCTTTTGACGTCTTTGCACGTCTCATAAATTTGTGTTTGTGAAACGTTTTGCGAGATCTGCATGAGACACAAGGGCCTCTTCCTGCCCCTGAATTAGCGAATCCAGCGAACAAATATAAAGGGATTTTCTTTCTTGGCCCCGACGGCCGCTGATTTGCATGTAGTTTCCCTGAGACAAAGAAGAGGGCGTAAAACAGAAAGAAGAGGCCGGCCGCTCGCTAATTCCTCCCCGGGTTTATCGCGCCGCAGACAGGAAGGACGACTTTGCATCTGAATCTTGTGATTATTCAAAGCTCGGGTCGCATTCTCTCGCCCGGCGGGTTAACCTTTTGCTTCCTGGCTGCCTTTAATAAAACATATCATTCCACCCGTGTTTAGAATCGAATGTGGATCCCGCTTTTGGCGATCGACTTCTTCTCATTTTGCGTTTATCCGGCGTTTGGAGGGTCTTTGGTTTCGGGGTACCCCTGGTGTATGAACATGAGATATTAGGGTCCCTCTAAACCTTCCGGGGTCAACTGCTTTGTGGCTCATCTTCATTAGTTAATCGGCTTTTGTCGATTGTTTATGTAGCTCGGTAAAATAGGATTAGAGCGCCGTGCACTCGGGGTGAGAGCGCAGCGATCACTTCATTAAATATAAAAAGAGACCTTTGCAGAGATGAGATTATTAAACGGTATCACGATATACGGAGAGAGCGGCGCAGCATAGCGCCATATGCCGAGGGCCAGTTTATCCTAGATAAGCGGGACTTTGGCGCGATGCTCTGTCGTTCCGGGAATCAAATGACGAGCGGCTTTTATTAGTGACAGAAAGCAGGCGATTAAACAGACGGACAGAAAGCGCTCCCAGGATACAGGGGTTAAGGGCAGGGAGGGCGACCCCCTGGCGGCTTTCATTTACTAATTAGGACACAGAAAGTTAATATCCAGAATCGCGAGTTTTGGACGATTTTCTGGATGTTTCAGAAACAACAGCTGGAAAGCGAAGATTTCCGGGGTGCGATTAGACGAGTTCAGGCAAAACAGCAAACTGGGTCCCAGAAGCTCAGTAAATATTAGAAATATCAATAAATATTATTAGTAAATATTAGGAAAATCAGTAAATAATAGTAATATTAGTAAATATTAGTAAATGTTGGTAAATATTAGTAAATATCAGTAAATGTTGGTAAATATTAGTAAATATTAGTAAATGTTGGTAAATATTAGTAAATATCGGGTAACGGATGCAGCCAAATAGCCACAAGATGGTGAAAGGAAAACTCTTCCCGTTGCTCCGGTAACCGGCCTCGAGAATCCCGAAGGAGAAATGGGCAATAAAACAAGCTGGCCACGCTTAACGGTCACTGTTATTCTGGTAGCGTGTTACACACACGCCAATTAAACACGTGTCTCACCTGGGGCATAGTATATATATGAAAATGGCAGACAGTTTAACACTAACCCTTACTTAGACTGTAAGCTCTTGGGGCAAGGACCTCATATTCTCATGTATTCATACGTCTTGTACCCTGGTCCTGATTTATGGCATATTCTCCAAAAACCCAGGGGTTAAAAAGCTAAGATTATAAGGCGCTAATATGTTAAAATGTACCCAGGGGCCGCCCAGGAACACTTTGGGGAAAGGGATCATTCATTAAAGGGAATCAGTAACTCCCATCACTCCGTAACCCCACCTCCAAGTCATATAAAGTCTTTGAGGGAGTGAGAGGGGTTAATTGTTGTTAATTAATAAATGAGCTCATTACCAGCCCTCTATTTATACGGAGAGAATGGCGGTGAGCGCGTAGCCGGCTGCTGGATCGGGGTAAGGACTTTTCTTGACACTTGGGGGTGTTGACAGTTTGAGGATTTCATGTCATTTTTCACTTTCCTGCCCTCCTGCTGCCCTGAGTGGGTTTTAGGGTGTTTTGTGCTGTTTCTGGGGTGTTTTGTGCGGCTTTGTGCTATTAACTAGGAGGGCCTGAGTTTAAATTATGTGGAGATGGGGTGGAAATACCTTTTATTACCCTGCACGGTGTATGTGCTTGAAATGTGTGGGCAATTCTGGAGCTAATGGTGGTACAATCCATAGGAGGTGTTATGATTTCCATGGTAACTGCTCCACTTGTACCCTTGACTAGGGTGACCATGAGCCATTTTCTCCCAGGATGAATGTTTAACCCTTTGCTGGCTGATGTGTGTAAAGTGCTGCCCCCTGCAGTACTCGGGGTGAATAGACTGTGTGGGGTGCATGGAGTAGAATGTTTGGGGGGGTTGCATACGGTGACCACATTTTTTGTCATTCAGGGACACGCTATAAAGCGCATGAGATTACACACGCAGGTGTGCTGCCAATGTATACAGAAATATTTAATATTGAAATAATTGGACCCTATGCAAGCATTTCCTTGGGCCCCACTCTACACTCCCTAGCATGCAATCATTCCCTCCACTACCACACCATAAAAAATATTTGCCACACTTACTGCAGATTAGGGGAAGACTGCAAGAGTCAGTGCAGTCTTCCCTCCTTCTCACCCTACCGTGACAATGACCCCCCGTCACTTCCATGTATAAATCAACTGAATAAGACATACAAACCCTATAATTACAGAAACACACAGATCAACACATGAACACACAAACCCAGCTTTGCATGTATAGATCAATTGAAATATTCATGTGAACTCAGCACTGAGGGTACAGATCAAATAAACCCGAATCAGACATACAAATCATGTATTTGCAGGTATACAATAATAAAGTATGGAAACCCACCATCGCAGGTATCAACTGGAAGTCACATATAAACTCAGCATCGCAGGTACAGATCAAAAACACACGGAAACAGCTTTGCAGGTATTGATCAACTGAATAAGACATACAAACCCTGTATTTGCAGGTATACATAAATAATGTACGGACACAGAGATAAACCCCTAAATTACAGGTATAGCTCACAAGATGCACACCCCAAAGCCAGCCCTGGCGTCCACGCTGCCCACATAGAACCCAACCAGCACCCAAATTACACACATAGGACTTGCCATCTTAGCCCCCAAACAGCCCGTTCTGTGTCATCTTGGTCCCCAAGGCTCAAACACCCTGCTTGTGCCATCGTTGCCTTTCTACAAATCAATCACACATCTATGATACACAAACACTTTTACACTCACTCACTAATTCACACTTCCGTTCACTTAATTCATTCACACAATCATTTATTCTCACTGATTCACACATTAATTCATTAATTTTCTCACTCTTTCCCACTCTATTTATTTCAATACTACCCCCTTCCTCACTAGCTAAACCCCCCCCACTCTCTCCCCGTCTCACTAGCTAACGCCGCCCCCCCAACATCTCTTCCCGTCCTCACTAGCTAAACCGCCCCGCCCCACTCTCTCGGCCCGTTTCCACTAGCTAAACCCCCCCCCAACTCTCTCCCCGTCTCAGCTAGCTAAAGCCCCCCCTCTCTCCCCGTCCACTAGCTAAACCCCCACTCTCTCCCGTCTCACGAGGTAACCCCCCCCCTGTAGTTTACTTACCTTGTAGAAATACTGCGAAGCCTCCCTGCTCTGCCGCGGTGCGCGCTGGTTCACTGCAGAGCGCCGGAATATAACGTCATATGCCGGCGCTCTGCATGAAATGCCGGCGCCGCGACCGAGTTGGAGGCCTCGCGGGGGAGAGTGGGAGGCGCCGAGCGGATGCTGAAAACTACATGAGCTACCGCTCGGCGCCTCTCTTCCGCGTCAGAAAAAAAACCGACGGCGTTTCAATCCCGGGACAATACGTTGTCCCGGACTGAGGCTGCCCCGGGTGCATGGAGTACAATGTTGGGGGAGTAGAATGTTAGGGGGTTGCATGGAGTGGAATATTGGTGGTGGGGGGGGGGTTTGCATGGAGTAAGAAATGTTCGAGGGGGGCTTGCCATGGAGTAGAAATGTTGAGGGGGGGTTGCATGGAGTTAAGAAATGTTGAGGGGGGGGGGTTTGTATGGAGTAGAATTTTATAACGTTATTTTTTGGACTTTGGATTTTTTGTAACTTTGGCCGATTTCAGCATCTGCCAGGACTCTGCGCTGGAAATCCTCCCTCCGCCAACCCTTTTCATCTGGTTCTGAGGAGTGTGATGTGGATCGCGGTATAGGGGAGAAATAACCCCTTGCGCTGACCGGTCTCTCGGACCGGTGTAATAGGGGAGAAATAACCCCTCGCTGACAGCGGCTCCTCGGAACCGTGGTAATAGGGGAGTAAATAAACCCCTCGCTGACCGGCTCCTCGGGACCGTGGTAATAGGGGAGAAATAACCCCTCGCTGACCGGCTCCGCGGGACCGTGGTAATAGGGGAGAAATAACCCCTCGCTGACCGGCTCCGCTGGACCGCCGCTCATCTTAACTCCGCTCATTTTCTGGTATTTTTTCACACTGAGAATATCGGCCGCCGTTGCCCCTAATATTCTGTAATACTGCAATTGTGCAGCAAGCCTCTGAATTCCGAGGCGGTAAGAGGGGCTGATTAATGTCGCAGGAGGGGGCCGCGAGACCCCGAGGTAAAGGCCTGGGGCATCATTCCTGTACGTGAGAACTCGGCGACCGATGCTGGGGGCCACGTCAGCTCCTGTTGATTTTGGGAAAGTGATTCTAGGTTTTTGGAACCAAATCGAGTTATCAGGACCGGAAAGGGTATGACAAGCGCCAAGTAAACTGCTGGCTGGTTATTGGGGAAGCAGGAGGCGCCTGTTATCATACAACAAACAGCGGGGTTCCTGCCGATTATGTTTAATGTAATCAAATAGCGGGGGGGGCTACAAAAATAAAGCAAAACAATGGGAAGGACGGACCTGGCAAGGATCTCGCGCTCAATGTCACCCCCAGAGACAATGCGGCCATTCAGATTAACGGCCCTTTCAAAGATTCTGAACTGAAGCGTTCCCCGTTAGACCGGCTCGGACTCGGAGAAGACATTCCGTCTCCCAGCGGAGGTGGTGATTTGGGGTTCTGGCCAGAGGCTGCCGGATACTTAAGAGATTATTGGATTCAGTAAAAGTTCCTCTTCTGACTACTAATAACACTGATGTGACCGCCATGGCACCGGCACGAACCTGGCCACCGGCTGCCAAACAGTGTAACACTGACTGGGGGGGACCTGCCGAATGGGTTCTAATGTAACACTGACTGGGGGGGACCTGCCGCGGGGTTCTAGTGTAACACTGACTGGGGGGACCCTGCCGCCGGGTTCTAGTGTAACACTGGCTGGGGGGGACCCTGCCGCCGGGTTCTAGTGTAACACTGACTGGGGGGGACCTACGCGAATGGGTTCTAATGTAACGCTGACTGGGGGCCCTGCTCGTTGTAGGCATTGACGGGTTAAAGGGGGGCGTCGGTGGGTAGAACGGCCCGTGTCTGCCATGTGGTTAAACATTTCCTATTAGTAAACCTTTGACCCCCGAGGAGTTCCATCGCCGGTAGAAATGTGTTACGAAGGGCAGAGGGCCGGCCCCGAGGAGTCATGAGGAGTCTCTATGGGTGTTGTTGGGAATTATCCGGAATATATAATGGGGGGGCAATTAATCGCGGGATGGTTTTAATAATTCAGACAGACGTGGCGGCGGGGCAGATTCATGCCTTTTTATTATTTTGAGCCGAACAGGCGGCTGATTAAAAAGCGCTCGTGAGAATCGCCATGAAGATGATAATCCCCAAATATATAAGATTAAGATATAAAGTGGTTTGTGGATCTTGGAACGTTTAAAAAAAATGCCGGCTTCGTGAATCGCCGAACATTAACTCTGCCGTCCAGTGCCGGGGACAGCGGCGTCAATGTGCTGAACGTGCCACAATTGCCCTGGTGTTGCTGTAGTTCTGCCCCGACTGCTGGCTGGGAGGGTAATTAGAGAAGTGACTGTAGACCCCCGGGAATCGACGGAAAGGAACCACGTTTATCACCGCGTAGGGCACCGCGCTGTGTGAGCGGCCCATCTCCGAGCCGCGTCTCCCTCCGCCAAATGGAGACAGAGCTCTGATTTTGATCTAATGGGCAGAATCGGGGGCAGCGGCGGCTGGGTGGCAGTTCCCTGTTGGCTCCAATCATGGTGCCGTCACCGCAGCCTCTTCATTAGCTGGATCCCGGAGGTAAACTCCTTTCCCGAAGGAGGTTCCTGGACGGTGGTTTATAGCAGCGGTGAGACGTTCTCCGTGGAGGTTTTGCAGACTGACGGTGTACTCGGTGCATCTGGAGGTAGATCTACTTCCCTGAAATCAAATTCAAAACAAGAAGCGGAGCGCAAGGACAGACAGCACCGTGGAGGCCAGCGTCACGGAGGCCGGATGCCCCGGGGCCGCGCTCCTGGCACTGCAGTGCTCCCGGTTTGTTCCTACGCACGACGCGTACGCCATAACGTGGGGGATGTAGTTCTGTTCGTGGACTCCGTGCAGAAGATGCGCCATGGGGCCCTTGGCAAAGACCGCCACGTCCTCCCCGCCGTGCGTCTCCATCTTCAGGGGCACGGCTGACTGAGCCTGATAGTTCATGTGATCTGCAGGAAGGGGAGAGAGGGGTTAATGGTGTATACGGGGTAATGTTGTTGTGGGTGTGGCTAATTCATGGTACTGCCCACAACGCATTATTGCGCACCGGGGAGGAAATACCTGCCCCTGCCTGGAATTGCTGCTGGTTATTCCAGGGTCTTTAATTATCACTAACCGGTAATAGAGGATTCAGGACGGTTAGGAGACCCCATTACCCGGACAGCCACCGTAATCCTAATTACCATCTGAATAGAACGGACACCCCCGGGGCGACTGACACCCCCAGGGCGACTGACACCCCCGGGGCGACCGCGCTCTCTCTGTCTCCTTCCATTGAGTTCTGTCCACACCGCGCTTTTAAAGCTAATTCCGCCGTTAACTCACTGAAATCCACCGTGGAAACGTTCTCTCGAGACCCCTCCACCATCTTGTAGCCGGGGCCGTTGCCGTACAGGATGGAAGTGAATGGCTTCTGGTCCACGTCACTTAAGTCTGGCGCTAAACCTGTGCGGAGAGTAAATTCCGATAAATCCATGGAGTCTGATACCAGGGAAATAACTGGGTACGGCGTTGGCATTCGAGGGTTAATTAACCCAATAGCTGTAGATGCCCAAATTAAACTTTCTTACCAAAAATGGGGTTTCCTCTGTAAGTGTATCCTCCAAAGGTGAAAACGTGAGAGTGATCGGCAGTGACGACCGTCAGGGTGTTGTCTTCGCTGGTCTTGTTGGCGGCCACTCCAATGGCGATGTCCATCTGTACGGCCTCCGTCAGGGCCTGCTTGGCCTTCCCCTCGTGATGTCCGTGGTCAATTCTACCCCCTG
Source organism: Spea multiplicata (assembly GCA_009364415.1). NCBI lineage: Eukaryota > Metazoa > Chordata > Amphibia > Anura > Pelobatidae > Spea > Spea multiplicata. Next base: position 24,476 of record VKOC01003069.1, read on the forward strand.
AACATCAAAAGTGAATCAGTGCACGTTTCTGACGCGTGATTCTGCAGCCAATCGCTTTCAGCCGGGATCTGGCAGGAGTCTGTAAAATGGCGGCTTCCACGCGGTAAAAACCAAGACGTGAGAAAAATCCCACCGATTGGCTTCACGGCGTGGAACCGAATTCTGCCAGGCGTGTGATTTAAGGAATATTCAAGCCTCGGGGACTCGGGTTTCCGAAGTTTGTTTACCTTCAACAAGTAAAAAGAAGCCGTTTGGGTTTTTTGTCAAAATATCGATGGCGACGGCAACCATTTCTGGCAAAGACGGATCTGAAGCCTGGTTTCGGTCCAATTCGTACATCATGTCGACTGGTTCAAACAGACCTGCAGCGATGACACATGGGACTAACGTTATGAATGGGGGATATAGCCCGGGAGAGGCGGCGGACGTGGTTTTACCCGGTAAGCGTGCCTTAAATGTATTGGGGCCCCAAAACGTTTAAACCGGGGTCAGGAGAAGCCTGTGGCCAAACTCACCAAGTAGATAATCCACGTCCTGCGGCCTCACAGCCATCAGCTGATCGCGGTTCCAGACGTAACGGGCGGCCTGTGAAGAACGGCATGCTTACGGTGAAGGTCACGGTGGTCTCTGGCTCAGACATCCCACTGCAGGGACGTATGAACTTTCCTGACACATTTACCTTCTCTGATGCATCCACTCATACAATTGTATCTAACTGCGTGAAAATGAACGTGTAAGTTTGACTAATGAGCCTTTCTGTCTGCAGGAACCAAGATGGCCAACATTGGCCCACGTGAGCGCAGGTCTATACCGGACCAAGAGGTGTACTCTGCGCTGTGTAATACAGGTAATATCCCCAGCTCCCTTGGGCATTTAGGAATTTCCATGGGTCGGGGGGGTCCCAGATTTATTTCTCCCCTGAATACAGGAGTCAGGAGGTGTCCTGTGTACAGGAACACGGGACTGACCTCCTAGATTGGGGACAGCCATCTCACCTGCTTGTTGGGCTTGTTGTCCATCCAGACTTTAGTCAGATTGAGACCATCCAGTCGGGTGCCGTTTGCCTTTGGGTCTTTGGGGTATTCCACGTCTGGGGTATTTTTGGGGAACATGTACTTCCTCCCTCCCCCCATAATAACCTGAAAGATAAAGACGCTGCAGTCGGCCGGCAGACTCACTTTTTTTATTTATTTTTTTCCAGTGAAAATGCTGGTATTGAAACTGACGTTCAGCCTCGCCGCTCCAGGAAAGGTGAGTGTGAGCTCTGCGGACCTGATAAGCCGGTGAAGAGCGTATAATAATGACGTGTTTTATGAAACTCGCGCCAAACCGGCTTAAAACATTAAGAATAACATTTTTCTTGAAAATGTCACCAAACTGGCGGAGTGCCTGCTAACCTCAGCTTCCTTCTGTGCCCAGACAGGCGTTTGCCATCTAAAGCTGCCACTCCAGTAAGTTAGACATGCCAGTGAAACCAGAAGGACAAGTCTCCCCATTCAGTCTGTCCAGTCCCTCTCCCCCCGATGCCCCCTCTCTCCTCCTCAGAATGTTTGCTGGGTATGAGGGGATCGCAGGGTTCTACAGCCCTAAAAGCCCCGATAATGTGTATAGAAACAGCAGGAAACGGCTTTATAAACTAAACGGGGTAAATAAAACCCATTAATATTCTAAATGCCCCTCCCCTAGCCAAACATCTAACCACACCCCCTAAACAAGTGCCCCTCTGGCTCAGATTGCTGGGAGTTTCACTTACGTCTATGTTGGGGATGTTATACATGAGCTGCCATGCGATGTCTTTGCACCCCTGGTTAATGGCGTCGGGCGGCATCTCGTTGTCGGAGTACCAGTCCCGGTTAACTGAGTGGGCGTAGGACGCGCTGGGAGTGGCGTGGTTAACTCTGGTCGTTGTTACTACCCCAACAGACTTTCCTGGGGGGGGGGGTTTGAAGTTTGAAGAGGTATATTAAAAACTGCCTAAAATGTATCGGGAAAGACATTCCACTGGTTTCCATGACGATTTCTTCACAGCCTCACCTGCTTGCTTGGCCCATTTTAGGATGGAGTCCACCTCGTTGCCCTTGGTGGTATTACAGTGACCCCGTACAGCTGCAGCGTTCACCCCAACCGTGCCCTCGTTGGCTTTTACCCCACATAAGTACGCAGTGGCTGTGCCTGCGCTGTCGGGTACCTGCGCGTTTGTGTTATACGTCTGCAAGGAAACAGATTTCTGGTTAGTTTTTAAGCTGCCCCCATCGGTTGCCTCATAGCCCTGCGCTTCCCAGCCAGTGCCTCCTACTGGGTGTAAAGGAAGTGACTGGGGGGTCCACCATCTCCAAATTAACCCCTGCCTTCCCTCCACTGCGAAGCTGACATATCCAACACTCCAACAAAGTTTCTGGGATTTAACTGTAAATCGGTGCTAAATAGGACTATTTTAGTTTTCCCCAGAAAGCCTCAATCAATAGTTCTGAATGTGGGATTCTGGGCAGTGCGTTCTGCTACATGCACCTGAGTAACGGCACATTGTGGCTTGTGGGGTTCCCTAGGGCCGGTTTCTATTGCTGGTCTGTCCTGAAATAGACTTTCTGCCCCCAGGCAGGGATGTGGCAGGTGAGAGAATTCCCTTGATGAGGTTAATGCTGCGATTCCCTGGGAAAGATCAAGTCAGATTTAGAAATGTGGCTGCCGACCAAGGACTGGATGGCCCAAAGGTGGTTTATGTGGGGTCCTTGAAACAAGGATTCTCATTGCTGCAAATCGGTCACTAGGGTTCTGGAACGGCTAAAACAAATAGGAAAGTCTCTTGCAGAATGTGCTAAGACAGCAGGCTTTCATTCATCTGCCAATATCTGGGAGACCGTACATTCTGCTAGGTCATGTTCAGCCTCACCTTTGCCAACGCGACGTAAGGAAACTTGTCCATTTCCAGCTGGGTCTCTTCTCCAGGATACCCAGCAAGCTGTCCCTTCAATATTCTGGTAGCAGTCACAGTTGGCACCCCCATTCCTGAAGAAAGAGCACCCAGTCAAATAAAACTTGTCTCTCACAATGGTGCAAGGATGTCTTGACTTGACTTACCATCTCCAAGGAACATGATGACGTTCTTGGCAATCTTGGTGTTTAGGTTCTGAAGATCAAGGGCTTGTTTCAAGGTAACCTGAGCCTGTCGGCGCCAGTAATCGGGATCCTTCTCTCTTTCTACAGATAGAAAACCAGAAACTGATCAATGGGCTTTGTTCCGTGGCTATAAAGATAATGTTTTAAAGACAAATCTTGTATTTTCTCCTGGGCTATCAACGGCATTCCCTACATTACTCGAGCAGACGGCAGAAACCATAACGTTGGCTTTCAATGGCATCTTAAAGATCGTGGAACAGTGAAGGTCTCCTGACGGTTAAAATGGGATCCTCTTCTCCCTGGACACTTACCCGGGAAGGACCACGACAGCTTCGCAACCACCAGCAGCATCCAAAATCTCGGCACCATCCTGTCTCCCCGGAGCCCAAACATCCAAACTCAGAAAAGCTCCAGCACTTTCTGAACGCCCCTATAGCAGAGAAAAGGAAATATTACACTAGTACGTGACATTGGCTTCCTCGTGCTCGACCAGCAGTGGACTTTGGTTAGATGTTAATAAGAGGCTCCTTATGCTCCTCCAGACCCAAAGCGCATGATCTGACCCAATCAAGCAAATCTTCTTCACGGGGAGAATGGAAGGATCAGTCCTAACGCAGATTTATATCCCAGATTGGGGGTTGGGGGACCTTTTTTATAATGGTTCCACGCCTAGTGTAATAGGCAGTCACTGAGCAGATTAGGATGTCCTATCTGCTGCCTTTCTATGGTTCTTACAGATTCAGACGGTTCAGGCAATCTGGAGATCTGGTTACTCAAACCCAAGACCTGGTGAATTGGCGCAGTGTACCACCAACCACGAGTGAACCCAAAGTGCATTTCAAACAAGTGGCCGAATGCATGAAAGCATTTGAAGCCCCTATTCATAGAAAAATGTGTCCTGTCCGGGGGTTATGGAATATTTATTGGCGTGATTAATGATTTCTGGCCAGCAGTGCTCTAATTGTGCTCTGAAGCCAAAGATACCCCGTTGGGAACTTAAGACCCAAACAACGGGCTGTTGGTATGAAGTGAGTGACTTCTGACCCAAAGACCACCCGGGTGGTCTACATAGTCCCAGCGCATGGGAAGAAATGCCTCGTGTCACGGATTCCTCTGTTCATTGTCGGAACGTTGGCTCGGTTTAAATCTGATTAATCTGGATTTCCCCTGAAATCTTAAACTCCCGCTGTAAAGAATATTTTCAAAACCTCTATCTCTGGGCAGCCCATGGTTCCCGGGTGAAGATAATTGTTAATTCCCAGAATCAAAATTCCCACCATGCTCTTATACTAAAACCATGCTGGCTGCCGTTCACCCTCCACCTCCTCAATGACCCAGGTCTCCCCGTCCTGCTTTAACCCGACACAATCTACAGATGGTCTCCTGGCCACCCATTACACCACTGGACAACTTCCTGAGGCCACTCGGCTACTTACCCCGCCAGCCTACAGGTGAAGTAACACAAACACATCAGCACAATGAAGGCGATGATGGAGCAGACCGCAGTAGTGATGACCAGGTGTGTTTCATTGCTCAGGGTCATGGTGAGCGTTTGCTCTGCAGCTCAGCAGAACCAGAGACCTGTCTGCTTCTCTGCCTCACTCCCTGCCTGTCAGCAGATTATGGGATTAACACCCCAGATAATTCCTCCTGCGGCGATTACCGAGAACTGAAAGAAGATGGCACAACTTGGACAGAAGCAGCCACCTGCTCACCTCCTGAAAAACGGCCATACAAACTAAGCAGGGGCATTAATCTCCTGTACACAGCCACACTGGGGCTTTATATTCACTAAAAGCAATGTAATTACTACAGAGCCGGGATCACAAGACCTGCCAATGAAAAGACGAATCTAACACAACTAGAATACAGATTATTGTATTCAGGATTTCCCTTATCTGCCACATGCAATGTTGGGTCGGAGACCACTTGTGACTATAATGGATCTGTTGACCAGTGTAGGTGTGTTGGGTCCTTCTGGTGCTCTATAAATGTAATGCCAGGACCTTCACTACTAATTGACCTGACGGGGAGAGGGGCTCTTATAGTGCCCATTCTCAATGTATTGGGCACAGTCCAGCTGTTGGGCACTAGGGTCCATCGGCCGTGCCCTCCTATGCTTCCTCCAAACCCTGGTTCCCATAACTGCTGTCCTCATTACCTGTCGACCCGCTGGCACCTCCAGCTTTGTTTGGGGGGGGTGAGTTGGGTCATTTCTCCTTGGCTTTTTGGGAAGTCCATGATGCTCTCCAGCCCAATGGTCGTGAGAGGGATTCCCTTATAGAATGTGTATCTCTATAGCCCTACACGGGGATGTACATCACACTGCAGGGATTTAGTTCAGTGATTGTGTTTTTGTAAGAAACCTAATTCTTGTGCCAGCTTCACGCTGTTCTGCGCATGCTTACACAATCGTAGCCCCTCGGCGGCTCCGGAGAACGCACTTTAGCTAATAAGTTCCTGCTGGGTCGCTCTGGAAAAACAAAGGTGGTGTTAACCCTTTGTGTCAGATCACTTCCTTTAATCTAATCCTCCCTCTGTGCACCGCGGGGTGGATGGTGCAACGTGGTAACGCGGCTTTGGGGAGAGTGTCGTCATCGCGTCCCAATTGGGTTATTGTGAGATGTCCCCCAATCATCTCTGGGGGCTCCAGCAATGCATCAGGGTCTTTGTGTGTTTGGGCATGGATCTTTTATCTGTCTGCTAAACAAATAAGACCCTTCCATGTAATAAAATTACCGCTTCTCCAGGGCAATAAGACATACATAAGGTCGTACATATATCTGTTACGTATAGCACTCATACTTATATCCAAACTTAACCCGAACCTCTGCGGAAACGAGGCGTGCACAAAGCTATGGCAGGCGACAGAATTATCCGTATAGACTAGATTGTAGGAGTAAGTATGTGATGCATTAACCCATTGTACAGCGCTGCAGAATATGATGGCGCTATATAGATCACTGTTGGTCACGCGTCTCATACACAGAGCTGCTCTCCCGGCTGCCGTAACGGATTCCTTGTTCTGTGTTCATTCATTACTTGGGCTGACCTGTTCTGTAGCGTTGTACAATATATCGGATAATGTTAACCTGTTAGGTGCCAGGTGGGTGAGGAGCTTGCAATGTCTTGTACTGTTTTCTGGCACTCACAGTGAGTTCACGCTCAGAGTTCCCTGCTGTTAATCTGTTTGTACAGCTCTGCGGAATATGTTGGCATCTTCATAGGTAACACCTTAAATTAATTAGAATAACAGAATTGACCGGTAATTCCTGAGATTCGCCCCGTATAGCCGGCTGCCTGAAATATACCCTTTACAGAATAAGCTTGGCAGCCGCGCCGCGGTCGCTCTGCTCACCAAACTGCCTTCTGGGTCTGTTAATAACCCCTAAACGGCTGGAGTACCAGAGCATAAAAACACCCGCCTCAATCACCTGTACTCCTCCGCAAAATAACTTTTCATCTGCCCATACACACAATCATGATGAGCGATATACACAAGTCCCACATCTAGTCAATGCGAGCCTACGTTTTAAAGTGCGATTAGAACAGACCCAAACAGCTGTGATCATAAAACTTTTGGAAAATGCACATCAAATGTTTTCAGAACACTGATTTTCTGCCCCTGGATGTCCCACTTCCACCAGCAGCGCTTCTAGATAACCCACCCGCCTGGGATGGGCATTGGTTTAGTGCCCCCTTACCTGCCAGCCCGGGAGCGCTGAGTTCTCGGCCAAATGTCCTTGCTGTGTCAAGAGTGATGTGAGGTGTAACTGGACAGCCCAATGCACCAGAGCAAATACTTCTATCCCTTTCTTTTCCTTACCACCCCCTCCTTTGATCACAGCCCCTTCTCCTTCCTCTCACCCCCCCTTCAGGATTTCCCTCCCTTACTGGGTGAGAATTTAACCCACAAGCTCCCTGCTAGGGCAGGCGGCTGGAAACATGAGCCCCAGTCTGGGGAATGTAAGAATACGAAAGGGGGGCAGGCATCCCTGCGGTCAGCATTTGGCAAAATGTTCGAATGGAGGACTCTTTCTCGGGTTTTTCATCTTGTGCTGTTGGGTTTGGCATGAGTGGTCCTTGGACCAGGGGCTCATTTGGATGCAGCCTGCATCTTGTTTCATCCATGGGAGCCAAGTCTGTGAACACATGGTGGACAGGCTGATCTGAGACATCGGAGGCGAAGCAATGCTTTACTGCTGCTGAAAAGCCTGGTCGTCTGCATGCAGTCACTTACAGATCTACAAGTGTCTGGCCATATGCTTAATGCCGTAAGGTGATAAAGTTCTGTGTGATTCATAAGCCAAACGTGACCCGTGAACCCGCTGGTCAACTCCAAACATGACTTCTTAGGCAAGTTTAGCCCAGCTGGTTGGTTCGGTCTCTGTAATTACGAGATGAAAAACACACCAGAAACTTTAATGGATACTTCATGCTATGATTCCCAAGCTGTGCATGGTGAAGGAGCCCAGGAGAGAGTTGCAGACTCCATTATATTCTGAAGGAATAGTGGTCTCTAAAACACACCCCTCCCCCAATAAACAGGCTCATGAGGCCATGCAGGGAATATGTTAAACTCCTGCTTGACCCACTTTCTGGATTAATACCAGATCTTTAGGTTAAGGGGTCTGGTGTCTTGTCAGATTAGACGGACGTTCCTGAAATTCATGGAATTTCCAGCTGTGCGGACACCTCATTGAGGAACCAAGTCTTGGGCTCTGCTGGTAATGCTGACTCAGGCTGCTGGAGAGACGAAGACGTGACATTGATTCACTTAATATCGTCTCAGTTAGTGGAACCTGGACCCATGGAATGAACCTTAGCCCTCAACCACCTCAGATACCGACCCTAAGGCAGATATCTGGTCTATGACCCTGGGCTTTGCTCCTGGTTGAGGATCCCTCATGAACAAAATCGCCCTGGTGGGTTGCACATAAATGTCTAAGATTTTGGTTGCGACTGGGCGGCTGGTGTAGAGAATGGGAGTAAAGCAGAATATTGCCAGCCATATTACTGGTCCTGAGCACGCTTTTCCTGGGTGAGCAGACGTGGCTTTCGCTCACCACTCATGGTCTTCACACAATATAAGCGAAACTTGGTGACCTTATCAGACAAAGGCTTTGGAATGTGGAGTCTGTTTAATTAGCTCAAACTTTAGTCTTTTGATTTTATTGTTTAGATTGTTTGCTGATGTCAATTTCCCTTTTTGCTAATTCTTCATTTCCTCACTTTCTATAGAGGTGATTTGTCTGAAGACAGATCTAATTCTTTCCAGATTGACAATCGCATACAAGGAATGTAGATTTAAGAAACCTGAATCTTTTTGCAGAGAGGGGAAGGCTTTGTCCATAAACGGCCATAATCCACTTTTTTTGCATGCAGTTCTCTAAAACTATCAATGGTTGAAGTTTTATCAGGAGCCACCGAAGGGAGGAATATGTTGGATAAAATCCTTTGATTTATCCAGAATCAGGGAAAGGCTGAGAGGAGGACATCCCAGCCGATCCTCTGACTTTGAGTCTCTTGTTAGCATGCATAACTTTTTAGCCTTGGGACCTTGTCAATATCTGACACAAATGTTCAATTTGCTTTAATGTAACAAAATAACCAACCATCAAAGTGTTGCAGATTTCCTGAAATTAGCAGGGAAATCAATAGCTTTCAAAACAAATTTGGTTACAAAAAATGTTTTCTTCCCAAACAGGCAGTGACGCTCATAAAATAAATTGGCAATTGGTTAGGTTTTTGGCGCTTGGTCCAGACATCTCAGCTTCTTCTCAAAACGAGTTAAAGTTTGATTATTGCACTAATCCTTGACGTTTTGGAGGATTATTTACACTTCAGCGAGTGGCCCAATGGGTAACTTATCAATGGAAATGTACAACGTACGATCCGCGTGATTGCTTCAATTTGTTTCTAAAATAAGAACCAGAAGTTAATGGACCAAATGCCTAGGGTTAACGGGAGTCTCTTGCCATGGTGGGTGTTACTGAATTCATGTGAGTTGAGATCTTCTTCGCCATGTAAGGTTAGCAGGGAGTCTCTGGTCCATCTTGGCCAGTTTCAAATGTTTGGAGAGCTTCGGACCATCGGGTCAGCTTGGAATTTGTGGGTTTCAGAGTTCGGCTCTTTAGCCAATAGTCAAAAACCACCATGCTCTTGACTTGACATTGGCTGCCTACGGTCTTAATATGAAGCACACTATCTGCACAATGCACGGGACATTTTTTATTTTTGGAACTTTTGCTGTGACTCAGGCTCACATGGACACTCCTGGTTCGCTGTTTCCATGGCATGACCACCACTCCACTGGTGTGGATTCTGAGTGTTCCTGGTTCGACGATATGCACCATTAGTCACATTTCTCCAATACATTTACTTCTGGTTATCCATGTCCTCTGCGTGAGGTCGGTCCTTGAGACTTTTAGCAATGTGGCCAGTCCTTTAAGTTTCCAGAACCTGAGTTTACTCCACGTGAAGCAATGTATGAAGAGAATTGTGTTTGCGGTCTTCATACTGAAAAGGTGGAACTTCTAACTCTGAAAATGTTTGCAAAACAGAGTGGATGCTGCCCCCTAGAGGCCACATCTGCGTTGGCACGTCAGCTTTGGAAGGATGTGGCACCTCCAAGAGGCCAACATTGGAATTGAGCTTTATAATAAAACTCCCACCCATTCAACCCTCTGAACAGTAGAAAACACTTTGGGACCGAGTACCCCCTTGCCAACACTCGCCATATGCCAGTCTGTTCTGATGCCTAGTGCTGGCAGAAGAGGATCAACAGAAGTGGAACATCTTCTCGGCAGAAGTGGTAGAGGGTAATAGTGAAACATGTATATGATATATGGCTTCTGAACCTGACAAGACCAAATATGCCGCTATTTCTTTATAATCTAGTATATAAAACAAAATTTCTCGCAAAACTAATTCAGGTTACAAATAACTGTTCAAGACAAGCAGAGGGGTTATTCTCAAATGATTATTCTTTTGGGTAACATCCTCATGTGAACAAAGTTCATCTGAATTTAAAACTAAAGGCCTTTTGGGTCCTTTATCTGCTGGCACCTGGTTCACTGTCCCTATCAGTCCTGCAGCTCAGACAAACGGCTGATAATGCACAATATGGTGCCCGCAGACAGTCTCCTGAGCAGAAGAGTCCAGTCCATGCGAAGAGCTTATCCGGCATCCAGTCTCAGCTGAGCATCGGATAGATTTGCTTGATAAACAAAAAACAGTTATATTCTTCCAGTTATATTTGAGTGCTGCCAGTTTCTTAGCTAGTGGCCATTGAGGCTTCTTGTTACTAGCTCATGCTCCGGCCCCTCGCTTGCTGAGATTAGCTATGGGGGTATTCACCTGAAAGGAGTTGAGGGACATTCAAACACTCATAATCCTCAAAGGAAGCCTGATTAATGTTGGTGTGAGGTGTTGGTGTGTCTACAAACATGCGGTTAGTGTGTGTATTACTGTATGGTGTGAGGGTGTGTTAATGTATGGTGTGGGAATGTCAGAGGTGATGCTAGGGTTAGGGAGAGGAATGTTTTGGACTGGGAGAATTTAGGTGTTAGTAAGTGTGTTATGTGGGGGGGGGGGGGGGAGGAAATACTGTGCCAAAGCCATGGACAACTAGGTCCTATCCAAATAAACAAATCTTGCAATTAATATCTTGTCAACATTGTTTAAATGAGGACATATTCTGAATGCAGTCTGGCACTGGACCATAGCCAGTCAACCAAGGGGGTGGCATTTCCTCCGACAACCCCCGGATGATGTCTCTGAGGGCTGGTTTCCTGTATTACAGGTGTCTTTGCTGTGGCAGTGGGCTCTGGTTGTCACTGGTGGTGGTTTTGGGCACCTAGGCTGTCCAGTGTCGTTGTTTTCATCTCTCGCATGATACTCTTTCACTCATTACATTGTTGCAAGGACACTAACACTTTGTGACAACCACCTCTCTGATTTCCCAGAGACACAGAGGGGTTAAGTACGCCTATTGAGAGCTCCACCCCAGGGTGTGTGTTGGCTGCTCTGCCCTATGTGCAGGCTGCTGATTGGCTGAGAAAGCTGTCATTCATATGGAAGGGGCACATCTGCTCTTTTTTCCAGTCCTAAGCTTCCTGAACAGAGAGCTGATCGAGAAAGTGAGTGCTGTCCTGAGTGGGGGTGTGTATAAGGGGTCTGTATACAGTGACCACTGCCTTGAGTGATGTGGTGATGGGGGAGTCTGTACAGAGAGATCACTTGCTTGAGTGGTATAGTGGCGAAGGCAGCAGTGTGATCACGCTCCTGTCTTTCCTCTTCTGTAGATGAGGTTTGAGGGGTGTCTGACACTAGTGGCCCCTGGGTTAGTGTGAGATATTGGGTACTTGGCCCCTTCTCCGACAACCATGGGGAAGGAGGTTTTACGGTAAGACGAACACCCCCTTTACTATCAATGCTTCCTAAAAATAGGCCAGAATCCACAGCATTAAAGGGGGGTATAGAGGTGTCCTTTGTATCTCCAACTGGTGGAGTATTTTAGAGGGGGCTGTAAGGTATCCCTTGGCATAAGAACTGGGCCATGTAGTACCTAATCATGTTTTAGCAGCGAAGGGTTAATTTCTTATCACTAGCATGTTTCAGGATCACGTGTGTTTTGTGGGTACGCACTCGGACAGGCTTGTAAGACGTGTAAGTAAATATTGTCTGCCAGTAACATGTCGCCTGAAGCGTGTAAAAGCCACTGGCAGAGACATCCGCTTCTGAAACCTCATTTGCCTCCTGTGAAAATTTCACAACCTTCCTGCCCTGAAGTTACGTCGCCTCCCCTGGTGAACGACGCTGCCTCAGGGTTTTAATCTCTAAACCCTATCCCACTGGTTCCTCCCTGTTCTCTTGCGTGGTAACCGGGCCTAGATTAGTCATGGCGTCTGTGTGACCTCAGCAAGGCGTTGGGTATAACCGTCTGCTTCCCTGTTCTATCATTGGGCTGAAGTGACTGGAAGTGGACAATGGGTTACTCCACAAGGGCCCAATGAACTATGTAGAAGCTACACTAATGTTCTCTGTACTCGCCCTTTATGTTTAATGCGTAAAATATTTGTAAGGTAGTGCGGTGATGACCTCATACCTTTCTGGGAACTCGCATTCCTGTACTTCTAGCTGGAAGTCAGAATGTCACTGTTTTCTAGGGAAAGTCCGTACAATCGCATGCATTTGCTTTCCCATGTCTTGGCATCCTATTCCAGAATTAATTATGCCCCGTGGGCATTCTGTCCTATGTGGGTTACGTAGCATATTAGTTTACTGTATCATCGGTGCTATTTTGTTTGTAATTAGGGAAACTCTGGGTAATTTAGGTACATCGAAGCTACCGCTGGCCTGTGGGAGACATACGTGTGCCGTGTGATTGCCAGGCACTCACTCAATAGATGGTTGGCTTTTGGATTTACCCTTAAGGTATTATACAGTGTGAGTGATCATTACTTTATAATAGCGAGAGGGGATGACATTCTGTCGGAGTTCCTTGTTTCATGTTGAGAAACTTTCATTTTCAGTCACTTCAGCCTTAAACCGTGTGTTTAAAATAAAGCTTCATGCGCGTTCCGGTCTCTGTTTAAACATAAAGCATGGGCTGTAATTCTCGTCTTAGCGGGATTTGGCCTTTTAGTAAGCGCTGCTAATTGACCTGTAGACCTGTCCCAGCGTGTTACTAATTTCCTCTGATCCCTGGGCTCCCACGGCGAGTGCTGCAGCAGACCCAGCGCTGTGTTGTAGGGATCTGGTCCGGTTCCAGTTGCGTTTTGGACATTAGTGAATTGGGCTTTAAAGTTGCCAAATTGAAAAGCAGGTCAATTACAGCCCCCCCCCCAGGGGTACAATGTCCTCAGGCAGAGCATTTACGGCCATCACTGCCCCCTGGAGCTTGGTGCCTGTGAGCAGTTGTCAGCCTGATGCAGAACTTCCTACACAACACACGTAGGGTTAACAGAGCATTTGGTTGTCCCTCCCCTCCCTGTGACACCAAATAACCCCCCCACTTAGGAGGGAGAGGAGGCGCTATCTGCCAAACTGAAGGCAGGACAATAGGGCAGGCATGTCCCCTTCCCCCGTTCCCTCTTCTCCCTGGGATGTTTTGTAAGCCTGGCTGGTCAGTGCTGCTCTCCCCGGCCCCCTAGTCCTGGCTGAGTCCTTTATCTTGGTCAGTGGCCCTAGTGAAGGGTCCTGGGGGTGAGGGTTACATAAGGAGGCTTGTGTGGGTGGTCCTGCCCACAGTCCTGTGTTTGTTTGAGTTCTGAGCCCCTGCGAGGATACAATGTTCCCACTCGGTTCTGATCTTTCCTCCTCACTGCACTCTCTGGCACGGCAGGAGGGGAAGCCAGTGTGGGATTTACTATTAAATCCACATCTTCCAATCCCCCTACTGTTTTTTTGGGAGTTGTCTCTGGATACTGTATGTGTGCTCAGTTCTCATCCCAATGGAGGCTTTAAGAGACTCTGTTGTCCACATTACTTTTCAGATGTCTGCCTACAAGCGAGCAACTCTGGACGAGGAGGAGCTGGTGGACTCTCTTGGAGAAGGCGAGGTGTACCCCAATGGGCTTCAGGTAGGAACATGCGTGTAGCCGATGTGTAATTCCAGGGATCGGGTGTCTGCTCGAAAGGCTTGCAGTAATCTGAGGTGTTTTACCCCCACATGATCCTGTTAGGGGATCATCTGGAGTGGGAGGAGGTCTGTGCTACCGGAGACTGTGGCACAGACCTCTTAAGGATAGAACGGCAGACAATTTCTAGCTTTCATTTAAATCCAGCGCCATTTCTTTTGATTAGAACGAAGACGGGGTCTGATAACTTCTTGATTATAGGATACATTTTTATTAGATTATGGGTTAGGGTTAGTGGGTGGTTTTGTCACTTGGTGGTCTTTCTTTGCTTGGGGCAAGTTCTAGATAAACCGGCCTGATCCGTCTGTAAAGTTTAACATAAACAAGAACAGCCAACCTTCAGATGTTCAGCTGAAAACCTCCCATGATGTTTAGCCTGGAAAATGGAGATGATTAACCAGGTTCATGTTCTGTAACTTTCACAGGGAGGTGACTGGTTTAGTAACGTGCCTTTAGTCTCAGGCAGACGTTGTGCTTCACAGCTGGTGCAAAAGCAGACTGCGGTCACCGTACACCATAGCTGGGCTTATTGCAGCCCGATGCCCACGGAGGGTGCCCGTTCGTGAGGCACTCCTGGGTGGAGCGAAATTTCCACTTAAATTAATCCTGATGGAGTCCTGCTTGTAACAGACAGGAAATCTGATCAGGCACAATGGGGAGGAGGTGCTGCTTGGATGGTTCACATTCCTGATATGTCAGAGGCAGGTAATGTGAGCCCTACCCAGTCCTGTACTAGTAAGGGTAAACCAGTAATCTCCCCAGGATTAACCCTTTCCTGGATGGCTGCCAGGCATGGGTATGATAAACTTAATCTAATGCTTGTATCCTCCACCAGCTTCCCCTGTATCGGGAAGATTTTCCTGTCTGGAGAAAATAACAGAACTTTGGTCATTCAATGTGTGTTAAAATGACGAGCGCTCGTCCTGTCTGGCGTCTTGGGTCTTGCACATAAATCCACACACTTCCTGGATTTGAGATTGGAGCGCTTGGAAGGGAATTGGGCAGTGAAGGCTGTTTGGAGGCCCCCTGACCTCTAGCTGGGGGATAAATAACTCTTGGAAACCCCTAGTATTGGATTTGGGACCAGAATTAAGCACAATTAGGGATCCCTGGCCTAGTTTTTTTTTTTTTTTTTGGAGACCATGGAAACCTCTAATAGGAAGGGAGCAAGATGGGATCTGTTTCGGTGGATCTGTGTGCCCTGGCAAGTTTGTGAACATGTTGTACTGATACACACTCTGCTCTGTGCAAAGATCAACAAGAAGACCTTTGTGTCCTGCGTCATTCACAAAAGGAAGATGCTGGAAGATCTGCTCCAGTTGAGGTGTAAGCAGACTCGATTCAAACCTTACTATCTGTATATATTATTATACCTGTGGCATTGGGCTGGAGTCCCCCAGCATATCCACTCTTTTCCAAACATATTATCCATTCTCTTGTCTCCCATGCCTTGATGAAACGACGGTGAACTTGCAGGCCACTAACCGCAGATAAAGGGCATCCTATGAAAAAGGTCACGCAGCATCCTTAACACCTGCGTGCACATTAATAGGGCCTGTCAGATCGCGCTTTTTGATGTAATGCGTGTTTTCCTGGTTTCCTTTACCGGATGACTTCAGGTTTTTTGGAAACCATCTGTCCATACAGTACTCCTGGAATGTGTTGACTGAGTGGCTGTCTTTTGGGCACCTGCTGTACAGTGTGGGTGACCAGGGGTTTCCTTCCTTTATCCTGCCGGGATATGGGGCCGTCGCTGTGTTGGATGGTTTAGTTCTCTTGTGCTTGGCACCAATCTGGTAAGAAACACTAATTACCTTTTTTGTGTGGTCTCCAGGTCAGTCTGCGTGGTGTTAGGCAGCGCTCCAGCTGCTGGACGGAGAGGACACATGTGGAGAAGAGGCTGCTAGCCCTGGTTGTCCTTCTGTCCATAGGACTACTAGCCTGTGTGCTGTCCCTTGCCATACAGTACAGAAACAGTAAGTTGTGTATGGGCTTGCATGGTCCCTGCCCTGCCGGAGGGGCCATACGTGCTGTGGCAAACCCCTTGGAGTAGTTTTAAGGAGCGGGTTAATGGTGGAAGGCGTTGGTGTTGAAGCAGCTTTGTATGTCCTCCGGATGTTGTGCTTAGTAACTTCTTGTGTCTTCCTCTGGTCACAGATCACAATGTCTGCGTGTCGGATTCCTGCATCTCCGTTACCAGCTCCATACTCCGCTCTCTGGATCAGTCAGTCGACCCATGCCAAGATTTCTACAGCTACGCGTGTGGCGGATGGATCAGATCCAACCCCATTCCTGATGGACATTCCCGGTGGGGAACCTTCAATGATCTCTGGGAGCACAACCAGGCCATCATGAAGAGACTGCTAGGTAAGGAGGCATCCTGACCTGGGGTAGCTTTGTGATCCGTGGATCAATAGCCATTTGTGCCACAGGTGTTTTTCTTTCGCTATGGAATATTTGTCTTGGGTTAATAATTTGCTGTCTGGTTCTAGGAATATAGTTAGGATGGTGGTTGATTTTTTTGTAATAGTGTGGCTTCTGAAGATGCTCCTTGCACAGTGCAGTTTCCATTACAATACTCATCCCAGTGATATCTGGGAAGGGTTTGTCTTGGCGAGTGGCATCCAGATGTGAATCTGGTTATATAAGCCCTGTTTGTAAATTATTCGGTTGCCGATAGATCAGGAGTCTGTTTTTACAAACGCTCATCACTGTAGAGGAGTCTCGTCTCAGATCAGAGATCTCTTCCTTCTGTTGCTCGTCCCCAAACAAGCCCTGGCGACACTGGGGGCAGGGAGATTCAGACTCTATCTGGAGCATTTTAAGTTATACTCCTGTTCCCTGCACCATAAAAATACACATATTAACCCTTTTAATTGTCTGAATCTGCTTTGTATGTGTCTTCCAACAGAAGTGGTAGAGGGTAATACAGTGAGGGTATTAAACATGCATGGGATAGACATACGGCTCCTGAATCTAAGACGAGACCAATAAACGATTAAGGTTGTTGTCGGCCCGTGCAGTCTTTACGGTGACTTAACGGGTCGAACGGGGCCGATCTGCTGGCAGGTTCTGTTTCAAAAAGTCAGAGGCACTCAATATTTATCTATTTATATTTATAGAGCTCTATATAGACAGCTGAGTTTATAAAGTCAAGAAATCGGTCCAGTAATTCGCTATACATTAGGGGACATGGTGTAAACAAGAACTTTTAGGGGACTTCAGGACCTAAAGTGTCCCTCTCTGGCCATAACACTGGATTCCTAAGGCTTATTACTGTCCCTTTAATTGGAGTATGGCCCCCATATCCGTGTGTTTAATGTCCCAGTTGCCTTTGATGCAAGATGTTCATTTAGCCCAAACACATTGGCCGTGACTGCTTTTCTAGTCCTTGTTTTGACTGTGCCCCTCGTGTCTGTCCATGAAACTCTTCCGATAGCTGGTGCCTTTCCTGATGATGATCCGATAGTTTGGGGCGACATGCTGATCACGCGTTGGATTAATTTAGCGTTTTTTGCCTTTGAGTGTCTATTACCCGACTTACATCTCCATCCATAGAAAGCACGTTGAGTGGGGAGTTATACCCTTTTTAATAGCGTAACTTTCAGTGGCTTTTAGAAATGGCTTATAAATCGTATCTCCTAGGATGCTGACAGTCTGCTGGAGATATGGGGACGTAAAGGGGCGCATCCCAGGCCCTGAGTTACTTGGTAACAGCGGGGAATGAACCTCCTGTCTTTAACAAAATCCAGACTCACGCAGCTGGCTCCCACTTGTCATAAAGACTTGCAAAGCTTATGGAAGATTGTGGCTGTGAACTGGTTAAATTCCTTTAGTGACCCTGGGGCCGCTTCTGCAGTCACCTCTGGGCTTTATTAACCGATGATGATGATATATGCAATAATAAATGAGTCGCCAGCACCCTGCCAGTGAGGCTTTTACACCTTTAAATCAATTAAAGGGCTGCCTGGCATTTAATTGCTGAAACATGAACTCAAACTGCGATGAGATTAGCCTTCCACGCCTGGGTGTTTAGCATGAGATAAGAAACAAGAACCTGTTGAAAATTCCAGATTTGGGTTTTGTTCAAGTATTAGTTTCCCTTTTTTCTCCTAATCTAGAAAACACGACAATGAACATCAGCAGTGCAGCTGAGCACAAGGCGCAAAGATACTATCAGGCTTGCATGAATGAGACCAAGATTGAGTCGCTCGGCTCAAAACCCCTGCAAGACCTGATCGAGAAGGTGAGGATTGGGCACCCTTGGCAAAAAAGTACTACTCTACAACCATTTCATTGCGTTTTAGGTGCAGACACAATAAGTGTATAGGGAACATACAACTGCTGTGTTATACAACATTGCTGATCTGTCCAAGACACAACAGTCACATGGTCTTAGATGAGATCGTCTTTAGACCTGGTCCATGCTTAGATTCCCACTGGGATATACTGTGACTTTCGGTTGGTGAGTGACTGTGTTTAACCCTTTGATTCTGTCACAGCTTGGTGGATGGAATATCACAGGCCCTTGGCATCAGGATAACTTTCAGGAGACCCTGCAATCAGTAACTGCGTATTACCGCACCTCTCCCTTCTTCTCAGTGTCTGTCAGTGCGGATTCCAAAAACTCCAACAGTAACGTTATACAGGTGAGTTCGGCCGAGTAGGATGGGATTATCAGAACCTTACCGTTTCTTTTAATGCTGTTAAATGGGGACTCAACTCACCACATTGCTGAAAAGCAAAGCAGAAACTGGAAAATAAGAGATTTCTCTCATAGGATTGCTGCTGGTCACAGTATTTGAGCTTCATTTTAGGTGTATAAACATGTCTTTTGTTCTTTTTGGTTCAGTTGATCCCTGTCTTCTCTTCCAGATCGACCAGTCTGGACTGGGATTACCATCCCGAGACTATTATCTGAATAAAACTGAAAACGAGAAGGTATGGTTTGTCCTTCAATGCTTTCAGACACATTTCCGATATGTTCAAAGAGGTTTAGTCCTCAAAACTAAACACGATCCCCTCTCTCAGTTCCTCACAGGTTACTTAAACTTCATGGTGCAGTTAGGAGTGCTGCTCGGGGGGAGCGAGAATTCCACCAGGGAGCAGATGCAGGAGATCTTGGATTTTGAAACTGCTTTGGCAAATATCACTATTCCTCAGGAGAAGCGCAGAGATGAGGAACTCATCTATCACAAGATTACAGCTGGAGAGCTGCGGGTAATGCTGCCAGAAGATCCTTAATGCTCTAGCGTGTGCAGTTTGCTATACAGACCTCCCCACCAGAGGACTTGTTGAAGCCGGTTTTTGGCTTGGTAGAACCCATAGTGCTACATCATGGGCATCCAATGGCGGATCACAGGAATTATATTTATGCAGTACAAAGCTTTTGGCTGGGTTCCTGCTCCTATTGGCTGATTTTATTAGGACATGTGTTTACTACAAAGTGAATAATTTTAGGGTCTACTTTGCAGAACCTGGCACCTGTGATTGATTGGATGCCCTTCCTTCAGTCTGTCTTCCATCCGGTGGAAATCAACGAATCTGAGCCTGTGGTGGTTTACGCCAAAGAATATCTTACAGATGTGTCCACCCTCATCCATTCCACTGACAAAAGGTAACATGTGGGGTGACATTGGTTGGGTGGTCAATGCTATTGGTTTATCTCGTGCTCACTTATCTCTTCTGGTTCTAGGATTCTTAATAATTACATGATCTGGAACCTGGTCAGGAAGGCCAGCTCATTTTTGGATCAGCGTTTCCAGGATGCCGAGGAGAAGTTCATGGAAGTCATGTACGGGACCAAAAAGGTGAGACTTAGGTCAACAATGGAAAGGTCTTGGAATTATTCTGGTGGTTTCCTGAATAAACAGTATTGGTGACGTGATGGAGAATTCATCTGGTTTTGGAGATTTAGGGCTCAGTTTCTTATACTCTGGGGGATGGTGAGAAGAAGGGCAGATACTGTTTGGTTATGATGCCCCCTCTGCTAGGCAGATAGAGGTTGTTTCACCGGTCAGACAAATCTTTTACTAATGTAAGATATGGCGTTCTTCATCCTCCTCCACAGCATTTTCTCTGTTCCTCCCCGATTGTGGGGTGATGGGGCTTCTTATCTGGCCCGATGCTTTTACAGCTGTGGGGCTGAGCTGTTTATTTCCTTCCTGTTGTACAATCTGTGAGGATTCTTTACATTCTCAACATTTTTTGTTCTTCAACCTAAACCAATCAAATGTTCACATTCTAGATATTTGGTCTCAGACTAAAGGTAAACATTTTCCATACTAAGAATTAATCTCCTCTTCCTGTATCCTGATGGTGAGCGCCCTCACCATCAGCTTGTGTTGATATTTTAGGTCATATTTCAGACTCTGTTAATTTGTATTCTACTCTTTCTCAGACCTGTATCCCTCGCTGGAAGTTCTGTGTCAGCGATACAGACAATAACATGGGCTTTGCTCTGGGTGCCATGTTTGTCAAATCCACATTTGATGAGAACAGTAAAGGTCGGGTAAGTGCATGTGCAGGTAATTGGGTGAAAATGTCTAATACAGTTTCTCAATCACAAGAGATTCTGGTGGTGGACAGACAATGGGTCAAGGTGAGAAGCCCCTATTGATGTTTAAATAAGGATCCTTTGGCTTCAGGCTTTACAAATGATCCGGGAGATAAAGACGGCTTTTGAGGAGAGTCTGAGCAGCCTCAGCTGGATGGATGAAGAGACTCGCAAGGCGGCCAAAGAAAAGGTGAGTCTTGCCCTGCCAGGGAGTGAGAATTTCCGGCGGCCAGGAACAGTGACTGTGAGCGAGCGACGCACAAATATTCACTTGTCCTATTCTCTGTCCAGGCTGAAGCAATCTATGATATGATTGGTTACCCAGGCTTTATCGTGGATCCAAAGGAGCTGGACAAAGTGTTCAACGATGTGAGTGAATTCCCGATGGGGGTCCTCTCATTCACTTTTGTTTTTGGAGGGGGGGGGGGGTTTGGTTTAGTAGCTGGAAGTCTAAATTGCTTCACGTGTCACCAATAAAGATTCTGGTGCAAAGTTCTACACATGCAGTTGCCATTGAAACAAACTGTTTATAGCACCACAATTTCTCCAGTTTAAAAATGGCAAAAAGTGTTCAGCACCTGGAAAACCCTCGAGAAATAAACGTGTCCCTACAGGGAGTCTCACTTTATCAGGAAGCTTGTACTTGGCAGGTTTCGGGAGCTGGATTTGCAGAAGTTGTGGAGTATTGTGCGAAATGCTTCCTGCCCAACCCCCTGCCAGCGCTTAATGGTGGAATTTATCTTATAGTATGAGGTGACGTCTGATCTGTACTTCGAGAACGTCATGATGTTCTATAACTTTTCCGGGCGTCTGACCGCTGACCAGCTGCGCAAGGCTCCTAACAAGGACCAGTAAGTCCTGTGAGAAATATGTGAAATAATTAAGTTTAAATACTCACTCTGAAGTGAGTGTGTGAAATGCATCTGCGGGAGTCTAGCTTTAGGGCTTTAGTAACTGGAGAGAGCTGCTACATAACAAAACATAACAGATTTGTACCACATGACAAGGGCAAAGAGGGTAAATGCTGGACCGTATAAGGGTAAATGGTATTTTCTGGCTCCCCCCTGTGGCATCTGAGGATATTAAAGAGCTATATACCTAACTGCATGGACTGGAGCAGTAACAAGGGTGGAGACGTGCAAATTAAAATGGGCCCCCCATCGCATAAATGCCATTTCTGCAAACCCAATGAGAGCTAAGGTGTGATTTTCTTTTTTTTGCCCCAAACAGGTGGAGTATGACACCCCCAACCGTGAACGCCTATTACTCCCCCACCAAGAACGAGATTGTGTTCCCTGCCGGGATCCTCCAAGCTCCATTCTACTCCAGCAGCTCCCTGACGTACGTATACTGCACATAATACCGGGCTTATAGGAGGAGCTTCCCACGCGCTTTACTCCGATGCCGGGGATAAATATTTGGTGAATTGGTAAAAGGGTTTTTTGGAGCAGAAAAGGGTTTTGTTTTTTTTCACTCAATGGATCCCAGTGGTTCTATCTGAGCCTCTCATGCACCTTTCAGCCTGGCAGGAATAGTTCTGCAGCTCTGGATCTCTCCAGGGCAATGCTGTCTCGATGTTTTATCCGTACTTCCCATACTGAAAGCTCTGTGTCCACAATTAACACCTTGCACAGGTTGAAGGGATGGCTCTTGTGTTTGTACAGACTCCTTTTTTGTTTTCCCCAGGGCGCTAAACTTTGGTGGTATTGGTGTTGTAATGGGACACGAATTAACACATGCCTTTGATGACCAAGGTAATGACCATCCATGTTTTCTGATGGCTCTTGGACTAGGGAGGGAGATCTGACTTTTAAATGTCCCGGTCCCCCTCCACAGGCCGGGAGTATGATAAAGATGGGAACCTTCGCCCCTGGTGGAAGAACTCGTCTGTGGAGGCCTTCAAGAAGCAGACAGAGTGCATCACGGAGCAATATGAGAATTACACCGTGAACGGAGAGCCCGTGAATGGCAAACACACGCTGGGAGAGAACATCGCTGACAACGGGGGTCTCAAGGCTGCGTATCGGGTATACCATCTGCAGCTTTCACGAACCAGATCAAAAATGATCAAAATTCTTAATTTGCTTGGTATAGTTTGGTCCCATTCTATTGCTTGTAGTGTTGTAACTATAGGTTGGTCGTTATCCTCAAATCAGTTGACTGCTTGTGAAAACTACTCGGTCCTGAGGCAAGCCGGGTAAGATGCTTGCTTGAGCGCCTGATGTGGTGATTGCTACAATCCAAGCCAGACTGGGGCAGTTGGGTCACATCTACCCCGCATGGAGGCTAAGACTCTCCATGTTGCTGTTGAGTCTCAAGAGGGTTACGATGAACTGGATCAACACGGATGATGGAAACACATAAGACATGGTCTCTAATACGGCCCCATGAAGTTAACAAATACCCCCACCCTCTGCAAATAATTTCCTGTGACATTACATGTAGCCCTTAGCTCTGGGGAGGACTTATCTGTATTTCTAACAATATAAACCTCTCGGGCTTTTCATTTAAGAAGCATATCCCCTGATCGCGCCCTTTCTCTTACATGTTACCCGTTTCCTCAGGCTTACCAGAACTGGGTGAAAATTAATGGCAAGGAGAAGCTCTTACCCTCTCTCGGCCTCACCAACGACCAGCTCTTCTTTGTAGGATTTGCTCAGGTAAAGATGAAATATCGGGTTCATTGCTAATAAAACTGTATAGAATTAATATGTGGATATACCATCCTGCGATGAGCCTCAGGACTGTCTGCAACATGGGGCAATAGGGGCAGTTGTCCCAGGCATAGTCTAGGGGTACACAGCACCTGTCCCTTGGGCCCCACATAGTTGATGACTCCAGGAAGCTTATAGAAGCTGTGCCCAGTTTAAACTGGCAAGATGGGGCCCGTCTGATGATCCTGCCCAGTTGGAGATGGTGACAAATGCTGTAGAATTGCCTTTAATGACTGGTATTTTACTTGCAGGTCTGGTGCTCGGTGCGCACGGATGAGAGCTCGCACGAAGGCCTCATCACCGACCCACACAGCCCTCCTCGCTTCCGCGTCATCGGCTCGGTCTCCAACTCAAAAGAATTTGCAAAACATTTCCAGTGCCCTCTGGGGTCACCGATGAACCCAATCCGCAAATGTGAAGTGTGGTGAAAGGTGGAGGCGTCCAGCTGGTGGATGGGTGAAGAGCGTGTAGGGGTAACCACTAGCTGGGAGGGACACATTGCGACCTCCCAACCTCACGAGAAATCCTCTTTCCTGAAGTGCCGTTTTTTTCCTCTTTTCACTGAATAGGGTTTGGTTTCTCCTCCGGCAGTGACCCGCAGCGCTAATGTGTAGACAATCGTTTGTGTTGTGCCATTGTACACTTCTCCCGACGCGTTTTGTGTTTGAACTGGTGTGGGCTAGCCTTGCTGCGGTCCGACACGCGCCGGTTAGCGGGTGGGATAGAGGGTATTTCATTCATGTCTGTGTGCATTTAAAGGGACAGTGACGCTGCTGCATTATTCACCATTAAATTGCCTTTTCCTTTAAGACTTCACACGATGCCTACAATCCTAGTGAAGATCTGCTCCGTGCCAGGCTGTAATGTATATATTCTATACGTGTGTGTATATAAGTGTCTGTATATATTTATATCACATCTCCATGTCTCTAATTAAATACTTTGTAGCTTTGTAATTATTTTGTATGACGCCTTGTCCTTTTATGGAGGGTTTAACTCTTTAGTGGTCAGGTGAGCTGGGGACTTAAGAAGCCACAACCTTGCTACCCACCTCCTTAAGGATCAAAACATTTAGTTCGCCCCAATGCATTTCTAATCGCAGGTGAGCCGAAGGGCTAAGCGGGTGTTGGAGATGTGCTGTAGGCAGTAGCTTGGAGATCCTGCAGGGGGGGTTGACATGACAAGCATTTTATTGCGAACAGCGCATTTCAGTGTTTGAAGCTGCAGCTTCATTTGACACATAATAAACAGACTGGGATTGACTCTGTAAGTGGCGCTCTGGCTCATTTTGTTCAAAATGAAATAAATATCACTCATGTTGTAGACCGTGGTTACACATAGCGGGGACGTCCCGGTTAAAGATACCGCATGCGCGCTGCAGGCTGGTAGGAAGCGCCGCTCTCCCTCTGGGGTGTCATGCAAGTAAGTTTTGTTTCAATAAACTTTATCTGTGAAGCTGCAGACGGCTCGGACTTCACGGCCCTCGGCCCACATCTGCTTCCGATCTGTTTTCTGGGAACACTGAGTGGAATGTGGTGGGACGGGTCACTGAACGTACAGCGGATGGCGATTCATTCCATTTTATATAGCGGAGGGGCCCTCTGTGGTTTCTTTAATACAAGCGTCCTGCCCCCCTCGGGGGTGTTGGAGATAATACGGTGACCCCGTCGGTGGCTTCTTCAGCTTGGTTTTGGAGCAGCGGAACGGGTTTCTTCGGGTTTGGAATCGGCTCTTCACGGACTCGCAGTCCTGCTGCGGGTCAGATATGGAACGCGGCGCCGTCTGTCGCTGAGACGGGGCTCTCACTTCCTGCTTGTGACACGCGTGTTCTGTGAAGCGTGTCTGTCCCGCGTAAGGGGCCGCTCATCCCCGTTTCTGCGTGACTTTCAATAATCTTCCCGCATCCGCCTTTCTGTAACGTGTTCCACGAGTCCCGCCGGAGGGCTGCGAGTCACGAGGGGTACCGGCCTGCGGCGTTCAGCGAGATCCTGCCCCGCTCTACAGAGGGACCAAAGGGGGCATCCCTTTGATTTATTGTTATGTGCCCTGTTTGTGTGACTGGGCAGGGGCATTTAGAAGAATGAGTTTAATTTACCCTATTTAACGTTATTGGGAGGGAGACAGACTGAACAATCTAAACAGGGACACTTGGCAGGTACGTGTTGGACCGGCACAAGTGGTTCATACAGTGGTTGTCCTGTCAGCAGCTTTTTACACCATTAATAATAATAATTATAATAAGAATAAGAGTGGAGCACTGGCGCAGGACTCCCGCGCTTACCCCGCTTCTCACTTGGGATTCTTGGTCCTGAGATTCCATCCTCCCGGCAAGAACAGCCGACGCCACCGCTGCTTCAGTTCGAGGCCTCCTGCCGGCAGAGGCAGCAGAGATCAGCTCCGAGCGCCGGCAGAACACTTCCGAAACAAGCCGAATTTCGCAGCTTTATCCCGCCCGCCTTGCGTGGGCCCGCCCTCACGGTGACAGCCCGGTCGTGGGCCCGCCCCTCGCGCGGACAGTCCCGCTGCGGGTCCGCCCTCTGCCCGAGCCCCGCCGAAGGTTTCCGAGCTCCGCCGAACGTCCGTCCTGCCGGGCTACTGGAGGCGGAGGCAGCGCCATGTTGGATGCTCCGTTTGCCGAGTGAGGAAAATCTACCGGCATCTCCCCGAGCCCCCACTAAGAGCGGCTCCCGTGACGGGGGTCTGTATATTGGCCCCTGCGCGATTGCCACGGAGAGCGGCCGGCCCTGGTTTGGGGTTCCCGCTCCCGGGGGCCCCTCTGCCATGAGTTTACCCCAGAAACCGGCCCTGAAAGCTGCGGCACCGAGCGGGGGGCCTCCCCCTACTGCAGGGCCTCCCCCCGCAGCCTCTTCCCCGCACCCCGCCATCCGGGGCCTGCGCCGCCACCGTATCCTTTCCGTGGGGGCTGACGGGAAAAGGGGGGATGCTGCCTGAGGGAGGAGTGGGGGGCTGACAGTATATAAATAGGAGTCTGCACCCTGATAAAGGAGAGGACATGATAGGAATGGGGGGGGGTCTGCACCCTGATAGAGAGAGGGGCCTGACAGGAGTAAGAAGCATGAAGGTCTGCGGTTGGTGGCATGAGTGAGGACTTGGTGTTGGTGACATGAGTGAGGACTTGGTGTTGGTGACATGAGTGAGGACTTGGTGTTGGTGACTGCAGGTCATTTTTGCTGAACCCTGATGGGGTGGGGGGGTTGTAGTTTGAGACAGAAGGGGGATGATTTACATTCGTTTGGGGAGAGTTCCTGTATGGGACCCCCGATACACTGAGTAGCCAAGCTGGTGGGGTTCTCTCTGTGTACCCCCAGGTTCTGGAAACTTCATCAAGAAACTGGCCAGGATCTGTCATTGCGATGGCGGATGATGGCGACGCATGTTCTGCGTGCTCGGCCCCTGCAGCTTCTTTCTCCCGTTACACTCTGGTATATGGAAGACATTTAGGTAGCTGGTGGCGTCCCAGAAACAGGGTGCTCCTCAGAGCATGCGCTCAGGGGGTACAAATGACCCCACCTTGACAATGGACATGAATTCCGCTGCACCCCAGTCTGGGACTGGAAGGAGGACTGGGCGATGTGGGAGAATCCTGCGCTGCCTTACGACTTGTCTCTGCGAAGAAGATTATTGCGCTGCATCCCAGCGCATTATTGGGGAAAGTACTTGGTTGCGATGAGTCTTAAGCTGTTTGTTCCCGAATAGTTACTCACTCTGCACCCCACTCGCTGAGCGCGCGGTGCGTTTACTCTTACGTGATAATGTTTATCATTATCTATATCTTGAAAATCTGATGTTGGCGCCACATTCTTCATACAGAGAACGGATGTTCCGCAGCTTCCTTCCACGTGTTTCATGCGTGGTGATATGTGACGTGTTTGCTGCCTCCGACGGCCCAGCCGGGAGATGGTGGGAGGCTGCAGCTTGCCAAATCCGCAGAGTGACACCAAACACCAGCGCTGGAGGCTTCTGACTCTTCCAGTTACTGGGGTGTCCGGTGCTAGCGGTTGCCCCTGGCTGGGGTGGTATTTGGATGGATGGTTACTCGGCGTTGTGGCGCAATAGGAAATCGGCATCCTGTAAGTAGATGTGCCGGAGCCGCGAGGATGAACGAAGGTCAAGGAGCCACCAACCCCACAACACAATATCGCGATGGCGTCCCTGCTGTCTGGTCATGGTTATGAATGGGTTCTTGTGCAGAGGCTTCGGAGACACGCATCGTATTAAAAAAGAAAAATAACCAACGCGGATCTCCGGGGAGCGGTCGGTGTTGTAAGGGGAAGCAGGGATTAAAGTGACGGTACCAACCAAACAGGGCAGGTCTATATAATGCGTGGTGGGGAACGCGTATAGCTAGAGACACCGGTGGCTGCATTGACAATACGGCGGCGGCGTTCATGCGCAGGTAAGCACGTGGCTTTGTCTGCCTGGTCTGAGGCGTCTTAATGCAGCAACGCATTATGGGAAACGTCTTCAAAGAGCCAGCAGCTGCGACGGAAAAATAATAAACCGCTTCAAAAAAGCAGGGTTTGCTGACCGGGGTGAAGATAGATAAGGTGCCGTGCTGCGTCTGGTGCTGATCTGTAAGCCTGACAAATATTTGTAGCGTTCAGAAGCCACGTATGTGGGGCTCCTCCCGGCAGTCACGGAAAGGTGACATTGTGAAGATGCGTCTGTCTTGGGATTTGGCCGAGGGCTGTTCCTGTACACCAAGCGTTAAACGGCCGGCCAGGACGGTAGACGGTGACTCTGCTCTTGTCAACTTATAAAGAAGTGTGAGCTCCGGTAAAAGCCGTCGCTGGGGGTCGTCATGCCGTCTAATAAAGATGAAGGGCCTGGCGGTTGTGGTATCCCGGCCGGTGTGGGGAGTCAGTACTGAGAAACCAATTCGTATTCCCTGTTGCTCTCCAGACCACCTGTCCTAGCATGCAGGGCTGGTTACTGTGCGGGGTCCGCTCGCCGGGCTGGTTACTGTGCGGGGTCCGCTCGGCGGGCTGGTTGCTGTGCGGGGTCCGCTCGGCGGGCTAGTTACTGTGCGGGGCCCGGCCTGTATGTTTAAGGACACGCGTGTCCGGCACTGCAGAGCTTCTAGAGACTGTAATATTAACGTGTAGCCCCAGGGCCTGGTAACCCTCGAGCCGGACGGGGCTTGCGTACGTTAGCGGAAGGCCTGATTGACATTGTTCTGAGGTTCACGCTCAGCTGATGGAAACATTGGGCTTTGGTGTTCCTGCCGATGATAGATCGGTACTGAGTAGCTCAATTGCTTGCCTGGCACGGCACCCGCGTCTTGCCTAATCTCAGGCCGAGCTGCGTGATTCCAGCTGCTTTCTGTTTTTATTCTCCCTCTGACCTTTCGAGAAGCGAAGTGCCCGTAAGGAAGTTGTTTGTTTCCTTTTGCAGTACCGAGCTGTACGCGCGGCGCATGGGCATTGAGCAGCAGATACTCGGTTCATGCAGTGTTAACCCTGTAAGTGGCAGAACATCTGAAAAGAGACAGGGACTCGATTACTACGGAGGTCTCTTATAGTGGGGTATCGGCGTGACTAGTGGCAGTCGGCGGGTGCTGTTTATAGGGGTCCCGTGGTTGAGTGTTATGGATTCTCCTCTGTGGGCAGTTGCTGCGCCTGGTGGGTTTTGTCAATGAAGCGGCAGGTGATGCCCTCCGGTACGCTGCATGTTACCGGTGACAGATGCCAGAGCATGTGAACGGAGCCTGGCAGTCGGGCGACCGCACGTCACGGGGGAAGGTGGGTGACATGGAATGATCGCTTACCACCCATGACTATGGCATTTTAATGCGTCCAGCTGCCCCATTGTGTGGCATGTGGAATCTGATTGCTCCAGATGGATGCTGGGACTTGGCAGTGTTTTTCAGGACAGGATGCACGTGCAAGTTTCCGGAGCCAGTGTCTTTCCTGTGTGTCGTTGCGTGGTCCGGGTGTTCAGGGTCCTGCTGTCAGAACAAAGCCCCTTTGAGAGTGCGGATTCTGTCCCCTCCATCCCCCGGACCCTTTGCATTGTCACGTAGCCGTGACATTTTGGGCCACGCTATCCCGTTACCCGTTCACCGGCACTTGGTGCCGCAACTCTCTGTTAACCCTTTGCTATGCCAAGAGCTTCATGTGTTGAGGTCTTTGCTGGCAGTCTGGAATATACTCTGCGCTGCTATATTGTGCATCATGTGACCGCTTTGTTTACTGCCTGTCTGGCAGCTGGCTGTGCAAAGGTTACCTAATGTATGCAGTGCATGAGCAGAGCGTATACATTCCACCACAGTATCTCTCTGGCCAATCACAGTGCTTCCTATCTGTTGCCGTGTAGACTGCGTGACAACATTTTGTTCCGACCTCGAGTAACCCCGTCCGTGTTGCTCGTGTTTTTCTCCCGTCTGGGATTAGATGTCCTGTGCTTGTGCTGGGTGGCCGTGTTGCCGGGTCTCTGTGTTCCTGAGGCAGACGTGTTCGCGCAGGGTGTGATTGCGAGCCGTGTCATCTGCCCCCAGCCTCAGTGCTTACAGAGCCGGTGTTTATCAAATCTCCTTCCAGACAAGCATCGCTCCCAAGCTCCGTGTTTTGTGCAGCTGCCGGCCTCTGCCAGCCTCTCGTCAGGTGCACATCCTGCGCGGAGAAACAGACAGCGGCTGCCGGGGCAGATTGATGGGGAAAGCTGGAGTCTACGCACAGGTACAGGGGGCTTCTCGGTTGTTGCTGGCAGGTTCTTGGCTCTGATCTGCTTAAAGTGCTTTTGTGTTGGTGCAGTCTTGGTGCATTCATGTGCGTTGTGGGTATAAATGCTGTGGGGGTCCCTCAGTACAGAGCACACATCTGGCACCGGTGTATTCCTTGTGTGGTGGCCACGCTTCGCAATTGTTTTTGTGCCAGGGGCAATTTGTCTCATTGGAGTGTATTCCCTCAGGAGCCATATACCCCACACGTGTTTAAATTCCCTGTGTTAACCTGCTGGGAAGCTACACATCCACCACCCTATCCATAAAGCAAAGCTTCCTTAAATACAGCCCACCCAGGCCGCCAATCCCAGGCGAATTTCAGTAACAGTAGTAAGGGTGGGCTGCTGCCCCAAACTGCCAGCTGATGGTTATTAAACCTGCCGAGGAAGACCCTCACTATGTTCCTGAGACCTGCTCGTTGCCTGGCGTGTTACAGAATCACTTCTACTTGTGTAGTTTTCTTCTTGTTTTCTGGACTGTGGGGGGTCCCGTGAGTTGTGGCGTGACCTTCTACCGTATGATGAAGGTTTGCTAGGATGTTATATAAGGTGTGTATATAATATATTTATACGACTTCTCCCGTACAGGTGTGTATATAATATATTTATTCAGCTTCCCCTGTACAGGTGTGTATATAATATATTTATACGCCTTCCCCTGTA
>VKOC01003070.1:0-33033 GCA_009364415.1 Spea multiplicata
GATGAGATGAGTGTCACAGCCATGTGGTTCTGGCCTGGAGAAGGAAGGG
Organism: Spea multiplicata; assembly: GCA_009364415.1. Classification (NCBI taxonomy): domain Eukaryota; kingdom Metazoa; phylum Chordata; class Amphibia; order Anura; family Pelobatidae; genus Spea; species Spea multiplicata. The sequence goes on from VKOC01003070.1 coordinate 50, forward strand.
GCGGTGATTACAGGGAGGGGGAGTAAGTAGGAGCTGCTGCTGTGAGACGGTGAGTCACTGAAACGGATTTTATAATCAATAATAATCGATTTAACTAATCGATAATGAAATTCGTTAGCAACGAATTTCATTATCGATTATTATCGATTTTATCGATTAGTTGTTGCAGCTCTAGAAGTGTTATCAACTCATGCGATTTATGAAATAAGATGTTCTGGGGACAGCAACATAATACAGATAATATGGAGTTTCTGCTGCTCAATGTAAATACACATTTAGAATATCCGGGTTTTATCCTTTTGGTGGATAGCAAACATGCCCTGGAAACGCGTTCCTGTCACGGGTTACGATGCAAGGCGTGGAACCAGAGCGTTATAATAAAATGATGGGGGTGTGCTGTACATTGTGTGTCCGGGAAGCCTTATGTATTCACATAAAATCTTCACTAGTGTCCCTGACCTGTCTGATGGGCCATAAACTGCCAGGTCAAACCGCTGATTCTCCCAGGTAAGACCCGGGGGGTCTGGCCTCTTTGAAATAACTGTGGGTTATCTATATAACATGGGTCTTTGTAAAATTCTCCTTAAAGTTCCTCCTTGAAGTATATGAATACTGCATATATTTGTAACTATTATTTCCGTCATATATTCCTGTTTGTACACAGCACTGTGAAGCCTATCAGACTAACTGGTCTTTGTTCTCTAATATGAGGTATCTCAGGTACGACGGGGTTAATGATGTAAGATTATTAAGGTGATTGCTAACCTAAGACACCCAGATATAAAGTCTTGGTGGTGGCAGCAAGTTGTAGTGCTGGGGTGGAGGGATCTCAGGGGTTAATCTGGTGGTTCCTGGGAATAGTAAGAGGTAGGCAGGGATCTGGTGTCATTAATCCTATAGCCCTCACCTGTGACACACAGACTTACAGCAAATGTAAGAATATGAGTTATATGAGTTTAAGATGTAGGAAGCTCCTTGTTTCATAGAGGGGCTCTACACTAGCAGAACAAATCCCTGGGTTATTCCCGGCTCTACTCATACCTACTATAACAGATTCTGGACAGATCAGCAGATTTCAACACACGGAGAGCGAAATCAGCAGCTGGGGGGGGGGGGGCCTGTGTGTACAAAGTTATATTCCCAGAGCTTCTTTCGAAGAACTTTTGGCAGACTGAACTTACCACGAATTCCACGCACGCATTAACAACTCTGAATTGTTTGCTCGCGATAAACAAACCAACAGATAATACATCGGCTATTTCTAAACTGGTACACGGAGTCCTGGGCAAACAAAATTCAGTAGGCAAACCATTCCAAGCGTAGGCCAAAAGGCACTGGAATTATCTCCGTATGTTCTTATCCAGGAATTTAGAAGCACTGGGAAGGACCACAGATACAGAAATCAACATAAATGATCACAGTGGGCTGTGAAGTAGTAGTAAAAACCAATTATAAGGAAAATTTGCAAAAAAAAACAAAGAACAATAGGAGAGAGGCTATTATTTACGCTCTCATACACAAGCCGCTGGCACATGGCCACCTATGATTCCAACTGCAGGCCTCTACTACATTGTTTGTGAGGGTTATTGCGCAATGCTGGCACAGAGCATACGTAGGGCAGGCACCCACTGAATAAAAGTTTGTGTCTTCGGACAACAGAGTTAAAAAAGTTCAAGAAATAAAAGCGAAAGATGCATTACTAAAGTGTCCTTTAAATCAGAGACTACAGGCATTCTCCACATTAAGTACACAATGGGGCCCCAGAGTACGTATGTAATACTGAAGTGTACTTAAAGTGAAGCATGGAATGGGGGATGGGGGAGGCTCGTGGTCCTGGTCGTGATCAATACCCGTGTTCATCGTGTCCGTATACCGTAACATGGACTTTTATTAGATTATTTTACTATGTAGATTCCAAGCTTCTGAGCCGGGCCCTCTCTACCGAATGTACCGGTTTGTCTTATTCAATCAGTTCTAGTATTGTTGAATGTAAGTATTCTCAGAAGCACTGTGTCAATTGTTGGCGCTATATAAATAAAAGCTAATAAAAATAATATGTAAATAGTAAATACCAATACTACAGATGTGGGTAAAGTGTCAGATCTGCTTTCAGGTGATGCTTGGAAAGCGATATATATCAGAACATCGTGTGTAAATGGTGCTATTGAGGTGCTATTGAATTGAGTATGTGGCAAAGCTCTGGTGATGATTTGTTACGCCTTCAATATTGACACAGCAGCTACAATAAGACACAGCAGACACTCAGTATTCAAAGTTTCAGAACAGTGAAAGATTTCACAGGTCCACAAATATCATCAGAGGTTAAATCGGGCCAAGACCACAAATAGCATCAGAGGTTAAATTGGGCCAAGTAACAGGTTCAGAAAAACATACTTTTTAATTAGAATCAGACGATAGTAGTAGGGTCACGGTGGGGTGCCGAGTGGGGTTGTGCCACATTCTAAAAGGTGGTGTACAGAGGTTGTACCAAATCTCACCGTGAACCGGAACGCTGTCACAACGCTAACTGTTTGTGTGGAACGGAGGCGCTAGGCATCTTTACCTTTAGTGAAAGGGTTTTTTGAACCGGTTCTTCTATCACGCACTGAATATATCTCAATAAATCGCATTCCTGCTTTACTTTGCAGAGCGAGGCATGCAAGTTGTTTTGTACTCGGCTTCCTCCCCAAACACCCCCCTTGAGTGTTCACTAGGGGGTTAAGTGCTCATGATTTATTTACTATGCCATTTACTGGCCTTTTTACCTACAGAAAACAACATTGTGCGGTGGGCTCACATATCAAGCTAACCCTCGTGTGTGGCTCTTACCCATGTAGAGGGGCACAACATCATATTCAATTTTACAACATAAAGGACGGGAAATATTCCAAGCGCTCACTCGGGTGATCCTGTTCATTATCACCTAGATTTTTCTATGCATTCGGCTTAAGGCTTGTTATATATTAGAAACCATGTGTAGCTCTTTCCCTACATGGGGCGGGTGTGTGTGTGTGTGTGTGTGATAATGGATCACTTACTTTCTTCAAAATATGATTGGCTCAGTAAAATCTTTTCTAGAGATTCCATGCACCACCGACTCATATAAAACCATTTGTTTAGCAGTCGGGACCCTGCTTTGACGCGATCTGCCCATTGCAAAAAGGAGGATAATCTCTGGCACCAGAGACAAAACCATCGAAAGAAACTAGGTCAAAAGGCATATAGCGTGATTAATCCACTAAGGACAACCGAGAACTGAACTCGCAATACAGAATTCACACTGTAATAATTCCCAAGCACAGCGGTAGGATAAGCAATTACATCGGGACCTTCCAAATAATAGCAAAGTCAGGAGTTCATTTTCTAGCAATAAGACGTTCAATGATGGTCCAAACAGTCATTACACAAACTGTTATTCTAGTTACACCTTACGCTTAAGACAGGTAGGCTCCAAATAGGTTCAGAAAGTAACCCGGCAGCAGCCAATAGTGCTTTTGGCACACTAACCCACCATAGCGAGTCATTTGCCCCCCATCTCAAGGTGACGGCCCAAACCAGAATGCTGAGAAGTGTGATGACTTTTTGTTCTCCTATGATCTTCCAGCTATTTGCCTCCAATGATTGGTACCCCCTGCCTCCTGAGTGCCAATGAGAGCAGGGCCCTCTCTACCCAATGTACCGAATGTCTTATTCTGTCAGTTGTAGTATTGTTGAATATACAATGTCAAGTAAAACAAAACCTTTCCATTCCTTCAAAGATGAAGAGATGCATCCATAGAGGATAAACGACTAATTTCTACATAATGATAGCAAAGAATAGTTTTTTTTTAAATAGTGAAATGAAGACTGGTGTAAAGATAAAAAGTAAATACATGTAATAAACAAATGCCAAGGATTACACAGTAAAAGTCACAGGACTTTATGCAAACTACGTGCCTTTCAATAACTGCGCGTGGCGCTCGGTGCCTGTTTGTTACACATATTTTATTGACAATAAAAGAGAATTGATTTGAGTGCCAAAAGAGCCCTTGTATTCCAATAACGCTGCAATCTGGTGACAAAACCGGCCAAGAGTTTAGTAAATGACTCAATACGCAACACCAAACGAGGCTACCATGTCGTTAGAACCTATAAAAAGCATTCAGAACACGCTTGATGTGTCATTCACAAAAGGGTGCTTATCTCTTGGTAGAATGAGTGCTGAATACCGACAGAAAAAATGATTTGCTGTACATGTGCACATCCTTTCAGGGGACCAATATTATTATTATTATTATTATTATTATTATATAGCAGCAACAATGTACGCAGTGCTTCTTACAATACATTTCAAGGGGAATGACGAGACCGGAATTGACAGACTAAGACAAACTGATACGTTAGGCGGAGAAATTAAGTCCTCGGTGGTCCTTTATACATCTCATTTACATCAGAAGGTTATTTGACTCTATGAATGTGTTTTTACTCACTAAAGGCTGTTAGGAACTTCTGAAGACTCTGTAAAAACACAATGACACAGCGTAGCAAGACAAACCATTAGAGGCCAAAAGCTTGTAAAGAATGGATAACGTTGTTAAACACTAATCCAGAATTAGAAACAGATTTGCTAATACCTTTTCCAGAAGAAAATGTTTGCCTTCTTTAGTTGTAATTGTAACCTTTAATTGAGTCAACTTAGAAAAAGATGTACTACAGAATAAATAAAGAATTCATATTTAAAGCTTCTTGATCCAAGAAGCCTTTAGGAGTCAAGGAGAATTCCCCCCCCCTAAGCAGTTCCAAAAATGTTTTGGCCTTCTTTAAGATCAATAGCTGGAAGTGCAGGCAGAACAGTTGAACTTGGTGAACTTTTCCAGACCTAAATTACTATGTTACATGAACTTTCCGTGACCTCAGCGGTCTCTTTCTCAGATAGAAGACCTGTGACCTCCGGAAAGCTTCTGCCAGTTTATGTTCTCGTCTAAGTTTGCCCCACAATAAAAAGTTATCAACTTCAACTAAACTGACATTTTCTCGCCAATCCGTCACATTGTTTTCTTATTATAATCTTTGCTGGGGACGCTTGTCATGTGACATACAGGCAGACACTGGTGGCTGTTGCCATAGAAACTGAAAAAGCTTCTTCAAAGTTTGCGGTTTATTATTATTATTAACATTCTAGAGAGGGTTATGCTATGGCTAAGTGGAACAGCATCCCTTATTCACTAAGCAGGAACAGTCAACAAACAGGTACAGTCTGCCTACACATCCCTGTAAAATAACTGTATAATACATACAGCACATTAACAATGACATCACTTCCACCAAAAACACAGAAAGACATATAAAACCATGACTTTAGTAAATCATTTAACAGTAAACTACAATATGCCACAGGAGTAACAACCAAAGATTTCACGCAAGGGTTAATAGTCCCCTATAACCGCACTGCGAACCCATTGATGTACGGATGAGGTGTCCCTGCCGGGGCCGCGCACAACGTTTCGCGGCCCCAGCCACAATAATGACACCATCATCTCACCCACGGACCGAGCAGGACCCTTCCCGCGTGGAGGTCACGGGGTGGGAGGGCTGCGAGCTCCTGACCAGCACGTGCCCGCCCCCTTCCCCACTCTGTAAATAGAAGGCATTTGGTCCCCCGCCGCCCGCCGGTTCCACAGGTGACCGCTACCCCTACAGAGGAAAGGCGCGCACTCACTCTCTGTCGAGCTGCCTCGCCGGGAGATACAGGAGAGACCAGGCAGCCGCTCTCAGGGAGCCTATCAGCCCCCTGTCCGAAGTAGAAACCAGCTCTGCTTCCTCCGCCATTCCTCGGTGTTTCAAATTAAAAAAGAAAAAAGTTCTTAGCAGATATGGCAATCTTAGCTCCGCTTTGCGGGTTGCGCCGGGCCCGAGCTGACCTACGTTGCACTGCCGACTAGGCTCAGCTGCTCAGTACTGTTTGTTGTGAGGAGAGGAATCACCCTCTCTACGTCACCTCTCCCCGCGACACGGAATGGGGCGTCGCCCGGTCAGTCAGGTGACGCGGTTGGTTTCGCCATGATTGTTTAGGGCTGGCACAGAGGTTCGAAGTTCGGTAATAGTATAATACCGACATGCGCTGGTATACCGAAAGCAGTTTAGTGCGCAGCGTGATAGGAAGAGATCGCTAGTACAGCCGATAAATAATCACAACTGCCAACATGTCATTGTATGTATGTGTATATATATATATATATATATATATATATATATATATATATATATATATAATATATATAATATATATATATATATATATAATATATCATACACACACTATTATAACCTTTTTCCATTATACATGCATGAAACCTAGTATCATGTTTTCCTTGGTTGTCTTTTCTGTTACACTGTAGCGATACCCACAATTATAATTATGGTTATATTTTTATGTAACGCTATATGTTATGTTATGTATAATTATATAACAAATATATAACTGCATTCTCTGTATGGCTCACCATGATGTGTATCTGCTGTTACATCTATACAAAGCTGAAACAGAGCTCAAATAAAGAATACAAAAAAATGATATTGTCTAAAGTTCTTACTTAATTGGAGCCAACATAAAAGGAGGGGAGACCTGGATGTTGGCTGGAAAGATTGGTATTCTGGAACCCATCAACAGTCGGGCTTCTTTGTCATGGTCATTGACGGAACTCAGAAATACATGGTATCTCCATGGCAACGCGAACGCACCAACGCGGTTACATATCAGAGATAAGGATACCTGTGCATCTGAAATATTCCGGACAGCTTCACAGGTGGCTCCTGTGTTTTATTTCCATATAGTTACGTTGCATGAAATTGGATATTTCATGTGTAAAAGAAAACAAAATCGACAACTTAATGTAAAGCAAAGTAAAACGGGTAAAGTGTCCTAGTGAATAACTTAAGGTATGCTACTTTGTTAACAAAATAAGTGATACATGCGCTTATTGTGACCCTCAAATGAAAGAATATAATAACTGGAAAAAAGCCATTATCTTTTGATGTTGACATCCTGTTAAATAATAGATAAATAATGGGAAGTTAGTTATCTGAAGAGCATTTGGATAGATATTGCTATCCGAGAGGGATAGGATTGTTACCTAAATAGAACTTAAAATTATCTATTTAAAAGGAGAAAAAACCCCCCACTTTTTAACACTTCACAAGCTTCAGGTTAGTGAGTAAATCTTTCCCTCGATATTTAGAATGCAGTGTAAAATATGCCATAGAATGGTGTAATTTTTCTTAGTAATGGTGTTATGTATATTTTAATGTTTTGTATATTGTAAAGTAGCTATTTGTGTGTATAAATTCATGCTGTTATGTCTTTCTATGGTTACATTTCGTTCCACTTTCATGACCTCTCAGCTCCTCTTTGTCTCATAACCATAAACACCTCTTTAGTACCTTACTTCCCCTCTTCTCCCTGTCCTAACTATTCCTTGCACTAGCGACATCACCACCTACTTTTATGATAAAGTTGAGGTAGTCAGATATGCAATATCTTCAAGAGTCTCTCTCCTGTTCTCAACCTCCTTTTGTCTCTGCTCCTTCACTCACACATATCCCTTCTTCCTCCTCTACATTAAATTAGTTCTCTCTGGTCACTGAAGACAAGGTTTCTGTTCTTCTCTTGCCCGACCACATGTCCCCTCAACCCTATTCCCTCTCACCTTACCTGGTGTCTCTCATCAACTCTTGTTTCAATGCTAACTCACATCTTCAATCTTTCCATCTCTCCTGTATCCTTCTCATTTTCCCTCCAGCATACTACAATAACTCCAATCTTGAAAAAGCCCTCCTTCAACCCCACCAATCTGTCAAACTTCTGCCCCACCTCTCTACTTCCAACCCTCTTGAACAACTTGTATACACCCAACTTAGTTTCTTGACTCCATCTCTTTACTTGATCATCTTTAAAATAGATTCCGCATTTGACACTCGACTGAGACTACTAAAGTGATCAATAATTCAATCAGTGCTCAATTCAAGGGCCATTATTCTCTGCCAATCATATTTTTTGCAACCCATAGCACTGCTCTTTCTTGGTTCACATCCTACCTTTCTGATTGCCCCTTCAACGTCTCTCCTAGTAATTCTTCCTTTACCCTTCCTGTCCCAATTGGTGTACCCCAAGACTTAGTTCCCTCTCTCCAATACTAACACTCCCAGTCTGTATCACAAAACTGCCTTCTACACATTAAAACCATTGACTGCATTGGTCTATTCCTAATGCAAGATGCAACTAAAGCTCTTGTTCATGCCCTCATTATCTCCCATCTTAACTCTATCTGAATCCATTATGAATGCTGCTGACAGACTTATCTTCCTTACCCATTGTTCTACTAACACCTCTCCCGTCTGTCAGTCTCTTTACTGGTTCCCTATACACTTCAGGATTCAATTTAAAATCATGACTCTTACTTTTAAAGCACCTCATTGCAGTTTCCCTACTAACATATCCTCACTGGGCTCTTAATGGTCTCTCTACTCATCTGATGATTTCACCTGTCCTCCGTACTTATTTCCACTTCTCATGGACCCCTACAAGACTTCTCAAGGGTTCTCCCCATCCTCTGGAATGCCCTTCCCCAGTGTAGGAAACCCTCCCTGTGCCTTGTTTCTAATTAAATGGTTAATGATACATACTAATTGCATTTACAGAATTTACCTTTATTACTGATGGAACAGAATGAGGTAACTTTGGTTGTGTACCAAAGATGAGATGAGATGAGTTTATGGGACATCTACTGGGATTGGAAGCAATATATTTATGGTTCTTAATATCTGTAATCCTAGTCCATTATTGAGGCATGGACACTAGTTCCGCCTACCGATAAGCATCAAGTTTAAATGAGTTAATTGTAAAATTGCAGCTCAATAGCAACATAGGGGTTGGTTAATAACTAAGTTGGTTTTCTCATCAAGATTAAACTAATGTGAGTTGAGATGGAGAGAAACATGTTAACTTGACATACAAGTTCAATTAAAAGAATGAACAGGAATAATTCCTCATGAAAATGGAAAGATTTTTTTGGTTAAACAAAAGATTATTTGGTTAGCCCTTTGGGCATCTAGTTTGCGGTTTGTTCTGTTTAGAAAAACTGAAAAAAGCTTTCATTCGGATTCATCATTTTTCACTCTGTACTGATTTCATGGCACCATACCGCACCAGCCTGCAGACTCACTCACTTTTGTTTGTCGATATGGATCCATTGTATCTTTGCTTGTTTCTTTCTATATCATTGTATCTTATTGTGGATTCCTCTGTATATATTCCGCAGCATTTCATGGGATCATTTTCCTTTTTGACTGCGGACACTAGCTGTATGTATTTTGATTCTTTTGTCTACGAATCCGAATAAAAATGTTATTTAAAAAAAAAAAAAAAAAAAAAAGGGAAAGAGTAGTACAACTGTCAACTCCATCAAAAGTGGGATGCTTGTCCACATTAGGGAGAACTACCAGAGTTCTTGGCCACATGTCACTGTTCAGATATGCAAAGAACATGGGCCTCAAGTCGTTTATAGAAAGACTCTCCATCACTGTGAGAGCATTTCAGACATGTTGAATATACACAGATTGAGGAACATGTCCTACAAAATGGAACTTACAGTGCTATAGATAATCGCTAAGGCTGGCATCAGGACCCTTCCTCAATTCTGGTGGGCTACTGCAGATTCTTGTCTTACATAATCAAATAGGGAGGAGCAAGTAACACGCAATATTTTCAGGAATAAAGATTTGATGCCATGTAGAGACAGCAAAATGATAGAACATGCCTTTCCCTTATATTGGTGGATCATGCAACTTCATAAACTTTTTTCTCAAGCCAATTGACTGAAGAATAGCTTTAAAATCTCACATTTGTAGCATACCTAATTTACGTTAGCTTTTGTATCCAGTTACCCCCACATTGGCCCTGGGCAGTGTCATCGTAAGGGATCACTAAACTTATTATTTGAGGTATATAGAAGCTTCGGAGAAGCTACGAGCTTTAATAGGGTCTACTATATGGTCCTTGTTCTGACATTATAAAATCCTTCTTTATCTGAACAGAGACAGATGTATGTGCCTTGCTGTTCCATGCTGCAAGTTGGACCTTCAACTTAACTGTTCATTATAAGCCACTACCTGGTTAGATTTTCTGAGTGCTGAGTCTAAATCTTCAGGATTTCTTGAATATCTTCTAACATGAGTAATGGAGTGTTGGTTAATTTCCTCTTGCAAGAGAAAGTGAATAAACCTCAATATCTCAGTTCCTAACAATTAAATTACACCCTTGTTCTAATTGAAGGAATGCAGCTTCCTGTAGAATGGTTTCTGTGTCCCTTTATGATATAGTCTGTCACGCCATATTACCATTTGGTCAACTGGAGATGCTTTTTTTTTTTTTTAACAAATTTGAAAATCTGCAGAGATGTAAAGTAAACAAAGTTAATTAAATTTAACCCATCTGTAACTTAAAATGAAGTGAACTAACCTTAATTATAACTGGGTCACTACACACTGTCAGCACTGGATTCTGGCACATAATTTGCATCTAATGTACCTTGACTTGGGAAAGACATTTGTTTGCTCAAACGGTTTAAACTTTTTACTTTTAATTAATTTTCTTTCTTTGTACGCTCTTTAGAGGACAGTTCACTGTCTCCGACAGCCCCATAGACTAATGCATGTTCAAATACTCTGTGAGGCACCAGATCATCAAGTGACATTGACTCGAGGAAGAAGGGATCATTTAAAAATGAATTTAACAGCACTTGGTAGAAGCTGCAACCCTGCAGCTGCCCTCCTTCTCTATGCTCCGATGATTCTTGCCGATTGATCAGCTGCTTGAAGGAGCCTGTCATTGGCAGGAAATTGTTCACATTGAAATCAATACGAGCACTTTGCTCACATTCACACAGGGGTTGGAACAGGTGCCCACCCGCAGTATTCATGTTACCCTCACTCCAGTGGCCCCTACTATGCTATGCTATGGTGGAAACCGTTGATCGGCCTCCCCGGGATCATATATTGTCCCCCAACTGGAGGCTCGCCATGCACAGTGCACCAGACCCAAGTGAGAAGCCTCAGGCTACTTCAAAGCCAACAGAGGAAATGAGTAGCTTCAGAATAAAATCATGCAGGAGGGCACAGACACTTTTATGCTCTTAAAGGGACATATAGTTAATTAGCTAAATTGATGAGCTGACCTACTGGAGGGGTGGAAAGGCTTGGAGTTCTGATAATTGCTTGTGATAGGCAACAAAGGCCCTTTCACAAGCATTATTTTCCTTTTGCTGGTTATGATCCTGCTTGTTCCTGACCTTGATTGTTGGACTTCCCAGTTGTGTATGGTGTTTCCCACTTGGTATCTTACCTTGGCTTGCCTTTGTTTTTCCAGTGTATCAGTTTTCAGATGTGTCCACTTGCAGAAACTCCATAACACAAGTTTCTATTTCAGATTAATGCAAAACAGTGCAAAAAAGATGCAAACCGTGAGGTAATGTGGGGTAAAGTGGAATATGGTGTGTATATGTATAGATTTTTACAATAAAATATTAATGTAAATACAAATGACTGAAAATCCTTGATACTTTTAAAGTCTCATTCAATAATACACTCAATAAAGCAGCGAAGAAAGGGCAGCACAACCAGTAACAGCACCGGTCACATGAAAATTGAATAATACTAAAAAACAACGCTTTATTGTTCAATCAGCATACAATAAATGCAAGAATGGAAGACAGAGAGCACGTCTGACATGTTTTGCACACAATGGCACACAATCATAGGCATGCTTTCAAACAAATTCTTTACCTTGTTTGTTCAGTTAACACTATATGTGTTTGTTAGAGGTCACAAGATTTTTGTTCTTGTTATGCCTGGGTATGTATTACCTCAGTTCGAAAGAATAAATACATAGTAACAAGGTTAAAGTTATTTGCTTCAAAGTTGGGTATAAACACACTTGTTTCTGTTATGCTAGATAACCATACCAGGGAACTTTTGGGCTTCCCTTGCGGGAAGTGGCCTGGATCACCGCTGACGTCAGTGGATGGTCCTGCAGAAGTCACAAGTAGTCCAGCTGATGCCAATGGGCATTCTTGCTGCCGTAGCGGGCAGTCCCACCGTCGTTACAGGCGGTCCCGCAGACATCGTGAGACACACCACTATTTAAAGGGGAAAAGGGGACGGAGAGGGGGTGTCCAAGGACCTAGCTTCCCCGTCCCATTGTCTGAGGCAACACTCAGAGTTCCCATGTATGTAGATAACTACCTAGGGTTTGCAAGGCTGTGACTATTGAGAAAGTACAGAAGGAAGTTAACTGAGCCTCATAGGAAGCGGGATTCAGTTTTCCAGCAAGAGTTGATAACATAAGATCCTGGAATAGTAGGGACGGTGAGGGCCCCTGGTAGAACCAGTCCTAGGGCACTATAAATCTAGAAGAGGTAATTCATCCAGCTATCTGCAAGAAGCTAAGACCAGCCAGAGAGGTGTAATTGGCCAACTGCAGACAGGTTTAAACGTTTTTTATAGTAAGTGACATATTTATTGTGCAGTGCAATAGTTGAAAATATTACTCACCAAATGCTAAAATTGACAGAAAGAAGTCCCTTAGATCTTTGATAGATTCATAATTTGATTGAGGTATATCAAGAGTACAAATCCAAGCATTTTATACCACTTTTATGTAGGAAAACCTACAAATTCTTTCAAAGTATACAGTGAACAATAAAAGATTTAAATGCATTACTACATAGTGGGCTATTATGTAACATAGTAAATCTACTGAAAACCTTTTCGCCTAGATTATATGTTTTTTGAAGCAGCTCTAAAATTACTAAGCAAACAAACAAAGAGCTATCTCAGAGCCCAAGGTACAGTGGAAAAATCAGACTTCGTGAGAAAGAACCCGATAGAACATAATTACTATGGCAATATAACTGATATGGTGCGTTTAAAAATACACTATGTAAATATATTTCTTACACCATATACATTAGATACAAATAAGGTTGACACCAGGCCAGATTTGGCTGGGCACCCCCGCAATAAGAATTTAAGTACTTGATAGTAGAGTTACCTCTTTATGTCCTGGGAATTCTGGATCGGTGGCCATGCAAAACCACATTCTACAATGTTCGGGGTAGGGTGAGAGAGCTAGCACATGGGCGTACGGTTGAGCTACAGTATCGATGTGTGTATATCCCGGAGATTTATAGACTGAGGAGATGGGCCATCATTCTGTAGGGTTTTTTTAAAAGATTTAACAGCTATATTTTGCATACCTCTCTTTTTTCTTTTCTTCTGTTTTGTTTTCTCCTCTCTTGTTCTTCTTTCTCTCCTCTCATTGCTCTCTTTATTCTACTCATCCTCTTTCTCTTGTGCCCCTTCTCGTTTCTCCCTACTAAATCAAACCCATAGTCAACCCCAGATCTCAGCCAAAACTCAGACATATGCCCTCAGACGCTAAAGTTATAAATAATGTGTTCTTGTTACTAAAAACATGTTGTCACTGTGCCCTTCCTACTGAAACCAGTAGCTGTAAGTTACTTAAAAGTTTTGAAAACCTCTATGACATCACATCAGACACTACAGTTGCAGCAACTGCGCTAGTTTCCACAAATATGAGAAATATAATACTTTATATATACATATATAAGAAACAAATCCCATTATTTGTTTCTTTCTTTTCAGTTAAAACTGACCCCTTTCAAAATTCTTGCCTCTACTCAAGTGTTTGAAGAACAATATACCAATATTTTATTTTAATTTTTTTGTTGCCATAGAAGCAGGGGAAAAAAACAGATACAGAGCTTTATGTTTAAACCAATAGGTTTTATTTTGCACACCAGAATACTCAGTTACTGTTTGGTCTAGGTTAAGGTGACAATTTCCTAGTGACAGAACTCTGACTTAGTCCTTTGTCATCGCATATTGCCAGTAGTTGCCAGAAATGTTCTCAAATCCCTCCTGAAGGGTAAAAGGTCAATGTACTACCCAAAACAGTCTCATAAAACATAAATACGTGTTACACTGTGTAATTTATCATGTGTTGTTGTTCATCTGAGGTTGTATTTATCTAAATTTTAGACCTGCAAAGGAGCAGATGATTGTTACAACGTCCTGGTATGTCAAACCATAGAACTCAAAGAAGACGACTTTCTTTTTAACACGACTGTAGTAAGTATGTAAGTACGTTAATATGGATGTTTGACTTAGGAGAAAAACCAAAAACCCACATACCTGCTACATAAAAGTAGACGATGTAGTGTCATAACCCCGCAAAGTTCTGTGAATCCTGCTTGAAGCAACCAACCACTATCATGTAAGTGCCTCCATCAAGCTCAATGGATGTACCAAATGCACAGGAACTCAGTGTGATCAGCTACAAGGGGAAGAGCTATAGAAATGAATATAATGTATAAATTATTAACTGGTTACAGGATCCAAAGGGAAACATGCTTAAAAAGTTAAGAATAATAATAATTGTAAAAGAAATATTTAAAAGCTGCCCAAACATATATATATATATATATATATATATATAATTCTCATGAAGTGCCCAATCTCGCCTACCTCTTGCCACATTCCCAACATAGGTGCCCTTATCTGAGCAGCTGTAATGTTGGGGGTATGTGTGACAGAATGACCTGTCATACAGGGCCCCAAGGTACTCAGAGATGGCTCCAGCCTGGCTGTCAAACAATGATAGCACAGGTAGGAACTCCATTGTGTAACTAATCCTATCAATAGGATTGCTGCCAGGGGAATTAAAAGTTGGGTTGAATACATGTATCTGTTAATTTATGTTAATAAGGTTCTGTGGATATGTGAGTCTATGTTTTACAACAATAAACTATTCATTCCTGCTGTGCTCAATTCAAGGTAGTTGTGTCTACTTATTGGGTACACATATAGCAGGGTTCCAAGGTCTGCATGCTGACTGGTGCTGGAGGTGATTTCGGGGACAACAGGATGATACTGGGTGTTTTTTGGGAGTTAGTACAGCTCTCTTGGTGAACATGTTACAGTATGCTTTATGAGATTGTTTGTATATGTCTTGATCACTGTGTTTTTTTTAGATTTGAGAGAGACTAAAGTTCATGAAAACTATGTGAATTAAAAGTCAAATACTCAAGCAACAGTCCCAGTTGACCCAGCATGTCTGTAGGCCTTTCAGTGTTTTGTGCTTTATGAACTTTATGTCTTATTTATGTGAACAAAATGTTCCTCATAATCAGGAAGTAGGATGGCGATACAATATTAAGGTTGGCTAATCACTTCGTAGCTAGCTAGTTAGTTACTCAAGCAGTGCTTTCCTGTTTGTGTTAAGTTATAAAAATCTCTATAATGAAACACATACAGTGATAAAATATGTAAAGCTCAGCTAAACCGGGCAGTAACATTTTAGTGAATTATGTATCCATATGAGTTTATCCCTTCTGTCCTCAAAAAAGTATCACTGTTCTGGAGAAGCATACACATTCAGACTCCGCTGAAAAGCCTGCTAAAACCAAAGTGCCCTGCTCTGCATTTGACTCTTAACTGACCTCAACACCTCACTAATGTCCGGCAATGGACAATTTGCAGCACAGCTTAGTTCGCCTGAGCCTTTTTCAATTCTTCCAATTAGGGGTGAGGAAGTGCCCATAAGCTCCACCCTTTTGCAGAAGCAGTCGGGGAGGCCTGGCTACCAAATGAAGACATAAGAACAAGGGGAGGCACAAGAAGTGAAGCTGTGAAAAAGGAAACAGGGACATGGGAGTGGTCACGGAGAAAGTAGAGAGAGTATGAGAAAGCATGCGAGAGTGGATAAGAACGTGATAATAACAGGGAGCTGGTGCCGGCTGTAGCAGGCTGGCACAGCAGGAGGGGCGGTGCTTCCATTTACAGAGGCGGCACCTCCTTTTATCAACTCCCTCATTAGTGTGCAGGGGGGCGGGTCTGTAGATGCCATGCCTGGGAGCCATATAAAAAACCTGTCGGCAATCAGGCAAACTGGTTCTTTATATTTACCTGTACTTCTGGCTTTTGATCCATGTCTCTCTTGTGGATATTCATTGGATATTCATATTGCCTGCTGGCTGCCCCTGACCTTTGAATCATGACCTGGATAACCCCATTGTCTGCTGCCAGCCCCTGACCTTTGAATCATGACCTAGATAACCCTATTGTCTGCTTCCTGCCTTGACCATTTAGGACTGTTTATTCTATTTTCTCAATGGACTATGCACTGCATAGGGTACTTCTATGTATGACCTATCCTAAGGTCTGTTATAGACCCTTACAAAGTGTGTGTGAGCATGAATGTGTATAGGCAAATGTGTCAGCACAGATGCGTATGTGTATGCATGTGTAAGCGTGTATGAGCTTGTATGTGTACACCCTCTTTGAATTCTATGGTTTTACTTATCAGGGCATAATAACAATCATCTGTTCCTTAGAAGGTCTAACAATACAGGTAAATGCAAACTCATGTGAACAACACATGATATATCACACCATGTCATGATTTATTCAACAAAAATAAAGCCAAAATGGAGAAGCCATGTGTGAAAAACTAAGTGCAGTCTTATCGCTTACATGGAAATTAAGATGCTAAGCAGCAGAAATGCGCTGCTGATCAAATGCCCTTGATTAATTGATCATCAAGTGTGACAACCTCTATAAAAGCCAAAGTTTTAGCAGTTTGCTGGTCTAGATCATGCAAGTGTGTGTTAGCACAATGACAAAGAAGAAAGACATCAGCAATGATCTTAGAGAAGCAATTGCTGCTGAGTTAAAAGGCCATTTCCATATAATTTAAAGTCCATCTTTCAACAGCTGCCAATCTTCCCAGGAGTGGACATCACAACAAATTCAGCC
The DNA here is from genome assembly GCA_009364415.1 of Spea multiplicata. Lineage (NCBI taxonomy): Eukaryota > Metazoa > Chordata > Amphibia > Anura > Pelobatidae > Spea > Spea multiplicata. Next base: position 16,919 of record VKOC01003070.1, read on the forward strand.
CAAGGTAAGGCCATTACATTTGAGGCCTCAGTTAGTATGTTAAAGGTTAACGTTCACAACAGTAAAAAAGACTGTACGTTTTTTTTGGAAGGTTTGCCAGGAGAAAAAAAGAACATGACAGCACGGCTTGGGTTTCAAAGTTGCATCTGAACAAACCACAAGACTTCCGGAACAATGTCCTTTGGACATACAAGCTCAAAATGGGCATGTTTGACCATGATGTACAGCATCACGTTTGGTGAAAACCAAACATAGCATATCAGCACCTGGTGGTGGAGTGGTGATGATTTGGGCTTGTTTTGCAGCCACAGGACCTGGGAACCCTGCAGTCATTGAGTTCATCGACTATGAACTCTATATACTAAACGTTAACGTGCCCTTTGGGCTCTGGTGACCTTAGCCTGCCTGTCCCTTGCAAACCCCAAGACTTGGCTACCTGCAGACATTGCCCTCTGCTTCACTGACCTCTACCCAGCACGCAGGAGGATCCTCCTCCCAAGATCCGGCTGGGGTGAATAGGATCCGGGAGGCCAGGTTCACAAACAAAACGAGGGGAGAAGCAGACAAAGAAAGAAAGCAGAACAGAGAAGACAAAACAACAAGAACAGCCAAGACGAGTTGAGGAATATGAGTCCAAGTGTGCTAGTTGCATACAGTTGCTTCAAACTTTCTTTATGTTTTTTTTAAATAAAACTTTAAATTTGGGACGAGAGACGTTTTGCTGATTGACCACCAAGTCCCCAGTCTTCATATTGCAGAGTCCCACATCTCAAAAAAGGATGTACCCTTCCTTCACTCTCCAACCAACACACCCACATCAAAGACACCCTCACTCTCCCACCATATAAAGCTCAGCCCAAAATTATCTAGCTCCAATGTGGCATTTCCATTCCTTCCACATATGCCAATATTATTCACTAATGGGAGAGTTTGCTGGAGAGTTGTGTTTCACTTCACTTACCATTATGAAGGGACAACCCCGGTGAGCTTAAGCTGTAGTAAGAGCTGGACTGACCCTGTGTGATGTATAATTAAATGTTTAGTTTATTTAAAGTGGCCTGATCCATTGAATTGTACTTTAGGCATGGCTAGCTTAGTCGTTTTTTTTGGAGAAACTTGCTAGAGTTGGCCCTTCGTAGTGAAAAGTAAAGTGAAAGGGTTAGGAACTCTCCTGCAAACGCTCATGGCAACTCTAACTTTAAATCCCATTAAAATCCACACATTGAATAAAAAATCTGTGAGAAACTATAGACAAATGTGCACAAGAAAAATGTGCAATTTGTGAGGGAAAACAAATAAAAAGATTTTAGCATTATAATGATTCATCCTCTACCTGTCAGCCAGAAGGTCAGGGCTGCTGAAGAAAGATTAAAAAAAAAAGTCTAGGAAGCCTCCAAGGGTGCAAACCGTTTGCTTACCAGTGAAGCCAAAGCGAAGACTGCATGTTGTAACCATCACCAAATGAAAGGGAGATGGAATGATGAGGAGGTAAGCACTTTAACACTCTTAACAAGGGTCTTTTTACAATGATCAGGCATTGGTGCTTGGATTTAGTAGCTATTTCTTCCAAACCGGTCAGTAATTGTTTTGATTAAGTGTTTCACAATATTAATGAGAAGATGCTTGAAGTTTGCATGTAATGTTTGGCAACATAAAATTAGTCATCATCACATTGTTCAGAAAACAAGGTGGGCAGTGCACTTAATTATCTGAACTGACGAAACCAATTACATTCATGCTACATTCATGCATTATTCCTTAGGTAACAATTATAGATTTAGATTCCTATTCCCTGAGCCATGGTAATCATCTAGTACTCAAATTATGTTTAGCACCATTTCTAGCCGACCAGATACAGACAACAGACAAAAAGTGTGATTGACAAAGACTAATTATACATGTGTGTGTGCAGTGTATGTGATAATATATGGTATAATTGTAGTATGATTGTTAGTATATGGTGTTAGCATCTTTGTGTCCATTAGTTTTTGGAGTTAGTATGTGTGTGTATGTTAGTGTATGGTGTTAACATAAGTGTGTGTCAGCATATGGCGTTAGAATGCGCGTGTATGTTACTTTGTGTGTTAGCATTTGATGTTAGTATGTATTACTATTTTCTGTTATCATGATTGTGTGTGTTAGCTCATACAAGAATTAGTGGTGCAAGGGAGATGATGGAGAGTGTGTATATGTAGAAGAGTACGGTGTTTGTTGTGTAAGTTTGTGTATTAGTATGTACATGTGTTTTAATTACATGGGGGCCGACAAAGCTGTACCCAAACACCACTAACCCCATGATCTTGCATATCCAGCCAACAGTTGCAAAATCTGATTGCACATAGTGATGCATACTATGAAATTTTAGAAATTTCAAAATTTCCAGTTACACATGTAGATTGTAGACAGAAATACACAGATATTAATAAAAATATCAGTAACAAGTCATAAAAATAATGTATCTGTGGCCCCCAACTAATACTCCACAAAGCATCATAATCTATATTTTTATACATTTTCTTGTGATTGCAACCATTTGTTTTGTACTGTGTTTCTTATACTACTGTAGTCATTAGCACTGTTCCAAAAAATCTTAGCCCAGATATAGTCTGGCAAGTAACATAGAAAAACTGGCAATGAAGCGTGTAATTAACCCTCCTTTTAAGTATAAGAAGGATTCTGTTGACCCTGGAGTGATTTTCACTATGTGTTTTACAAGGCGCTTGCTCTTGGATGAGTTTGACAGCTGCTATTTTCGGTTCATAGTTGCATGGTGCATTTCACATGTCAGAAAGCGTGTTTTATGTTTGGATGATGACAAGAGAAGAGTCATCTCAGCTGACTCAGTAGATTTGCAGTTTGCACAGAATGGGAAATATTCGCAAATGCATAAGAGCCACAATCTCTGGTACTTCTGTCGCATGGCTAAATCTATTGTCTAGATTGATTTAATACCTCTATCTCAGTGTCATAACACTCTAACATTAATACAGGTCATAAAACAAAAAAGGTAAGTGCATTTTTGAGGTCTGCAGCAAAACCACTCAATGTGACATTTGATAATTCAAAAAACACATAAAGTAAGGGTGTGCATATAATACGTATAATTATGTATAATTCTATCTATCTATCTTTAATGCCTCCTAAAGTTGTGTCAACAAAAATTTAATAGATGCACGTTTATATTGGGGACAGGTCCTAGAGTTATGAAATAGATCAGCACCTACCTGGTTACACTTTGGGCAAGAACCAATAGGGATTTTTCCCATAAGTCACTGCCTATGTGGAAAGATGATGTGCATTTCTAAGTTGCATTTCGAATAACGAGCTAGCAGGTAGCAGTTTACAAGTGACCAGCGTGCTTTTGAGCACACTTTGCATATTCGGAAATCCACACTATGAAACCTCTCGGTAAATGGTTTAGATGTGTGATTCAGAGAAGTCAGTCTAATCTAGTATCCAGAGGGTTAACCCATTCAGCCTGTTGGAAGGTGTTAGTCTGCGATTTAACAACATTTTGTACTTGTAGGTAAGCAAACGAGGGGATATATATTTTTCTAAAGCTATCCTTACACAATGTCAAGAACATAAATTTCAAAATGAGGTGGTCTACAAACGGGGCTAGGTTATTTATTCACCTTGTTGGTCATGTGCAAAAAGGTTACAATGTGGCCCCCTCCTGGAAGATTAGGTTATTGCAAGAAGTGGATTATCACTGATGTGTTCTGGGAGCTGTGTGAAATATTCTAGAAGGCCTGTAGTACTATGGAGGGGCTAAAGTGTTGTTCAAGATTGATGTTCGTGTAAGTGTTCGAGTATGAAATCCGGGTACCAGTATAGGGCCGCTACATTATAATCCTTAACTATAGGTTGGTTTAATCCTAGCTTTTGTTTTTCCTGCTACTTGAGATCCCTTGTTATACCAAATTAAATTGTGCCGTGCATATCCCATTATCTTTTTTTTATTATTTATATAAAAAATGGGAGAGATTGTATAAGGTAGATCTACATTGGAAATTAAATTTTTTTTAACAAGATCTATTCTACCTGAAATGAGAGTGTCAATTTCATCGTACTTTGTAACTCTTTTAGGAGATTATTAATTAGGGGTTTATCGTTTAAACCATAAAGATCATTTGGGTGTTTAGAGATTATAATTCCCTGGTAATGGGTTGATTTGGCACTCCACTGTATTGCCAGGTTGGCCATGTTAGGCAGGGGTCTAAATAAATTTAAACCCAAGGACTGAGATTTTGGTTTATTTACAAGAAACCCAGAGATTTTTTCCATATGTATATATATATATATATATATATATATATTTAGGCTGAAAATTTGTGGGAAAGTAAGTTGTGGATATGATATGTACAACAGGACTCCATGTGCAAATGCGTATACTTTTAATTGGGGACATCCCGAGAAGTAACAGTGGCTCTAGTATTAGGTTAAATAATAGTGTCAAGAATAGACAACTATACCTCACTCCTCATGATATTGTAATTGGGATGGAGTCCAATGAATATGGTGGCAATAATTGTTGTTGTATACTGTTATATAGTGACATGAGCGTACCCGTAATATGTACTTTCAGGGTTTTATAAAATTCAGCTGGGTAGCAGTGTGGACCAGGGTTTTTTTTTGTGTAGTGAGGATATGACAGACTAGACCTCTACCTCATAAACTTCTGCCTCCTTGTGTGCTTAATTTGGGTGGGACAGCTTTCTTAAATCAAATCGAAATCATCAGGTTTGGATGTGTATAAATTGAAGAAATATTCCCGGAAGGCTTTATTAATAACAAGTGGAGTGTTTCGAAATTATTAGGTGAGGTTTCAATGTGAGTCATGTTGTGTCTAGGTCTCTGTGGTGTTGCCAGAGCCACAAGGAATCTATCTGAATAGTTTTTCCGATTAAAAAATTTAGAGCAATTTCTAGCAAACCACAAAACTTTTCAACACGCCCTTTGAGTGAGTTCCTGGTAAAAACCCACTGAACAAAGGGGATATGACAAATTTCCTTGGGCTGAGGGGATCAGGACAGTGAGGACTGGGGATTAATTCTTGAGACTGTCGATGATGGAGTAGTCACTGAGCAAGCCAAGGAACAGTCTGTGACAGTGTCACACGGTGATCTTGTCCCTACCAAGAATCAGGTGGTTACTAGCATAGCAGAAAGCATCCTTAACACAACACATTAGGTGCCAAGTCTCTTCAATGGCACCCTTCTTGTGAGTTCATGGGAAAGTCCACATAAACTGAAGTTTTATTCCCTTGAAGCAGTGGTGTAACTAGAAATCACAGGGCCATGGTGCAAAGATTCACCCCACAGCCCCCTGACTTCACCAAGCAACATGTCCCACATTGCCATCTCTGCCTCCAAACAACTTATTAGTGCCATCTTAGCCTCAAACAGCTTGCCTGTGCCATCTTTCCCACCAAACATTGTTTAAATGTTCCCAAACAGCCTGCCTGGGTAATACATGCACATAGCAGCTTTAAAAAAGGCAGACAAGTGGTCCCCTAGAGTAGCAGGCCCAGATGCAGTTGCGACCCCTGCGGCCATGATTGCTATGCCCCTGCCTTGAAGCCTAAGGTTAATCATACTTCCTGGCATCCAAGTGCTCCAAGTGGTGAGATTACACTGGAAACCCAGTTCCCATTCTTCCTCTTTGGCTGCACTCCCCATGGGGGGATAGGTAGTCCCTTCCTTACCTTCCTTGCCAAAACCAAAGGAGTGCCAGATCATCTAGGGGCCCCCTCTAATATGGGATCCATTGAACTCCACTGAAGGATGGGTGGTGTCCAAAAGGCACAAACCACCTCACCAGATGAAGAACTAAGTGTTCAGGAATGTTTTCAGTGGCGCAAATCCAGATAAAAACACCCATGCCCAAGCAAATTTACAAAAAGGTGTTTGTGAATCATAAGCCCAAGGCTTGTATACTAAAACAAATACTCCTCCACCACCAGCCATAAGCCAGGTTGATTTAAGTGAAAGGTGATACAAAAAAGTGCATAACAAAGGGTTCAGAGTGCATATGATACTCTTACCAGGTAGTGCAAGTAAGTGAAAAAAGTGTCACCACACACACATGCCGAGCGCCCAGGTGGACCAAAGAGAATAGTCCAATAGTCCTCAGGAGGCAGTGGGTGAGCCTGTGGTAGTCTTGGTATGAAACCTGCTCCCTCTTTAATACCAGTCAGTTCCTGACAAACCATAAGGCATCTTTTACACAGTACATTAGGCACCCAAGCATTGGCGTTGCAGAATAGAGTGGTGGGAGACGAACTTCCTCTCCACAGAATATTTACGCTTAATTTCTCAGCAAAACCTGTGGAAAAGGGAACTGCCAGAATAAATGTAGTGAAGTCTCCTCCACTACGATGCACTATGGGCATTGTCTGTATCTGTCCAGCCCATAGCATGTATAATGATGCAGTATCCTTTTGTTTATTGGTCAACCTGTTTGATCAAGGAACTCTGGAATCGACTCCATGATGTCCTTGGCTCTGATGTGCTTATTGATTACCCTAAGTAACTAAAAGTCCGGTTTCACGCCCTAAAGTTGGGTTTTCTTCAGAAACCTGATAACATTCAGATAAAACCAGGGTGTATTTCAGTTGTAAAAGATGGAGCTGTCCCACTTGTACCATTTCAGACTCCTCCAGAGGGGAGCAGGTAAAAGTAGGACATGAAGTTCCCTACAAAGCCATTTACATTGTTTCTCAGTGTCCTATGCACACAAAGGAGGCCGCCCTTAAAAAGGTCCTTGTACATGACTGTACATTTACTCTGTCCATTTTGGAGCCCCAAATGAAGCAGAGAACTGTCCTGGTGACTCAACTAACTGCAGCCAATAGGGTCCAAACATGAGCCATGTACTGCAGCTAGGTCTCTGATGCTCTGTAGTACAATCAGCTTTTTGACTTACTTAAGTTTTCCCTCCTAGATCTTCAGGACTGTGCCATCTGCGGCAAATCAGAGCTTTGTGTCTCAAGCCTTGCACATGCTTTGTGTCAAAGTTCTCACACATCTGCATGTGTGCAGAAACTGGCGGGTAATCTTCACAGAAGACTGTCACATCTCCCATGTAGAGAGAGGTCTTTATTTCTGCTGGTGACCACCCTTACCTTAAGATAACGTCCGATGGACTCTGCTAAGAAATCTATGCAACAAATTAATTTGTTCTTGGTATTTTGGCTAAGATCAAGATATTGAGTGTTATGATGCCTGAGGGATGATATGGAGCCCCTGGTGATTTTTGTGGGGGCACGTTTTCTTACTCACATCCACAGGCTAGTAAGCACACCATTAGCACCCTGGACTTTTCATTATGTGCTTTCAGTATGTCTGGGGTCAGACAAGGCTGCCCATGATTTTCTCTTTTTTTTTTGCTTTTTTTTATTGATTGCAATAACACCCCTCTGACCACATGACCAATTATATGACACCATTTCCAAGAATTGGTTCCCATCTGTGATGTGCCAATAAGTTATGGTGGGGTAAAGGTGATGGAAAACCCCTCCACTCTAAATAGGAAGGGAATTCCTATAACTAAGGATTCTTATCTGTTAGGCCATGAATCGCCGCAGGGGTCTTTAGGGAAGATGACACCTCTTGACAGAACAGATACAGAAGGCATGCACAAAGAAACACATTTATATCAACCTCAGATTAACTCATGGAATGCTTAAACAAAGAAACTAACCACCTCTGCTGGGTTACCCTTCCATGCATCCACTATATTCCATGAGTCAATCATGACAGATGGCTTCTACCGGTGATTTAATTTTAAATAACATCTAAGTACACTTAAGCAAATAGACACAGTTTCATATGAATGTTAAGCCATGTCAGGTAGAGCCAGGTCTAATATCTGCTTCTTTGAGAGTCTGTGTAAACATGGAAAAATCTGGACATGAATGATAAAGAATAATTAGTCTCCAAGACTTTAAATAACTAAATAAAACTAAAATAAGAAAACAATGTACAAGTGTGCCACCTACTGGTCGAAAAGAGAAGTGGCTTCTACATGGAAGACATTTTATAGCTAAGGCCCGTAAATGCACCTAATTTATCAAAAAGCCCAGACACTTATTCAGACTCTTAACAGTAAGTCAGACTATTTTCTTGATTACAATGGTAACGATGAATACAAATTTGGGCTACACTTTCTTCTAGGGAGTGGTTTTAAGTGGATTTTTTTTCTGATACTAGCTCAGTTGTGAAGAATCTAAAATTACTAAAGAAAAACACGTCAAATCTGAGCTAAAATCATAATTGTATCTAGCACTGGAAACACCTAACATATGTTATCAGAAGTGCGGCTCTGCAAGCCACTCTGAACGAGCCCCTACTGCCGTACCTGTAAGACCCCACTCCATCAGGCCCACCTACAACAAACCCAGCCTACACATTAGGTAGAAGTGAGAGGTTGACTTATATTTCTACCCTGACACTTGCTGCTTCTGCTCAAACACACAGCTTAAGGAGGCCACCCCTTATTTCGCCCTCCCTTTCCCAGATACATTGGGTTGGTTGCTTCTTGCGAGAGGACATGTGATTTAAATTAAAAGTCTGAAGGATGCCTCTGCCATTGTAAAACCACTTAGGATGACTGGGTCCCCAATCTTTTTCTTCTGGTGCCACACCAACCAAAAATATATGTAACTCCTCTCTTCCCTCCCTGTTAGGACCAAGGAAGAGACTAATCTTCTTGGTCTCCCATCATAGAGGGGAACCAATAAAGTCTTCAAGGGGATGTGTGAGGCAAATGGACAAGCCACATCCACCACCTTAATGTCTGTGTACGCGTAGTATTGTGGGATGTGTGGGAAGCTTAGTGACCATTATAGAGGTCAGTGTAATAAGCCGCAAATTGTGCACATATAGCGTCAGGATGTTAGGTCACCCTCCCTTGTGAGATATGTATCTGTCGTATGAAATGTGACTGTGTGGCATGTCTAAGTCGCCTAGCTAACATTGTATAATTTCGTATAAAAAAACCATTTGGTTCGTACACTGAATAGCTTTCAGAACCTCACTGGAGACAATAAGGTTAAGCTCCCCCTTTTTGGTTATCAAGGACCTCAAAACTGATTGATCACCAGTAGCCTTATGTCTTTGTTCAAGATCGCGAATTTCGGAAAGCAGTAGTTGCTCTTTATGGAGTCTCTCCCGCTTTTTATTGGAGGCCATCTTTATCAAGGCACCACGGATGACCACCTTATGCGCCTGCCACAGTGCTTCAGGCGCTAACTCAGGAGAGGAATTGAGCTGAAAGTATTCCTCCAGGGCTTCCTCCACAGATTCTGCAACTATGGGGTCCGCTAATAACGAATTGTTCAATTTCCATGTATACCCTGAGGGCCGAGGGGAGAAACCACCCCATGATCTGACCAGGTTATTTCATGAATAGAGGAGTAGAGCAACCCTGAAAGCAAGCTTTGTGAAGTGAATAAAAGGTCTATGCGAGAGTAACTCGGAGTAGAAGGAATAGTCTCTAAATTTGTGGTGAAGCGCACGCCACACATCGAAGAGATTGTTGTAAGGGTCTGTAAGAGGAGCGAGGAGGTTTAGTATTATTGCCTTTTAATAATATAGCACCAAAAATGTATGTAGCGTTTCTTACAAAACATATATTCAATGGGGATGACAAGACTAGAATTGACAGACTAAGGCTAAGTTTCCACTTGGGTTTTTTTTTTTACTAAAAACGCCCATAAAAACGCTGCAGCCTGATGTTAGCTGTTTTTCAATAGGAAATCGCACAATGCCATATCCACTTGCCGTTTTTCTGTTTGGTGTTTTTTCAGTCCTCTTTGGCGTTTTTCTGCTTTTTGGGGCTCTGTGGCAGTTTTTCAAAATCGCAGCATGTTAACACTCTGGCGTTTTTTGCAAGGAAATCTTGGCGTTTTTCTCCAATAGAAGTCTATGGGAGAGAAAAAACGCCATGAAAAAGCCATGTGGGTTTTTTGCCTTGGCGTTTTTTATGGCGTTTTTTTCCACAGTTACAATGCAGAGGATGGACCCAGTATCTGTGTGTCCTACGAGAAATAGGCTGGAAACAAACAGTTTCACACAAAACAAAGTTCATATTGAATTTTACACCATTTGGAACAAACATGCCATTGCAAACAAACATACCCAACTGGATCCTGCGCGCCAAAAGCAACAGCAAACAATTTGCACCATCATTTGGGGCCAATCTTCCTAGAGGAGCAGACATTCGGAATAAAGCATGCCTTACAAACCACAGAAAAGAGACAAAAGGGTCCGCCGGGCGTGTTTAAGTAGAACTCTATGCAATTTATCCTAATCCCTTTTAGCTGGGGGAAAATTCCAACATGTAAAGGCTGGAAAAACTACCTAAGGTCAAAAAAAGCAATTTCCACAGAAAGGCTAAAACGCCAGAAAAAACGCCAAAACGCAGGAGAATGCAGTGGCAGTTTTCTTGGCGTTTTTCCTGGCATTTTTCATCTGGAAACCTAGCCTAAGACAAACCGATAAATTAGGCAGAAAGGACCCTGTCTGCAAGCTTACAATTGTCGAACATTAATCAGGCTTTTTAATCGGTGGGACCTAATTTGTGGAGGAAATCCTAAGTCAAATGTAATTCATAATAAATGACAGACTATACAAAAAAAGAAACAGAAGTTGAAAGCCCCACCATGAAAAATCGATAATATATATTTTGGATAGATACGTTAACCCCTTGATGACAATTGCTGGTTCTGGCACGCCACGGAAAAACATGCGGTTTCCGACAATTGACGTGCCAGGACCGGCACGCCTTTAAACGGGTGCAGAAAGTGATCTACTTTCGCTTTATGCACCCAAACAGCGTTGCTGAATGCCTTGACCTCGAGGCATCTCTGGCCCCTCCCCGGGGCGTCAACATCTGCCATACTTTGTATGGCGGCGGACGCCCGTTTTAAAAGCGTTTAGGAGGCGATCAACGCATTTAAAATACCCTGGGGTGTCTAGTTTTCAAAAATATATGGGTTTATTGGGCACACTGATATGGCCCAGCTCAAAGATGTACCAAATAGGGCATGGGCAGTGGATCCCCAAATGCCAAAGTTCAACATTGAAAAATGTGCATGCCCCAAATGTGGCCCTTTTGCCCCCAACAGCCAGGCAAAATCATTCATGTGGGGTATCACTGCGCTCAGGAGATGTTGCTGAACATATATTGGGGTGTTTTGTGATAGTGACATATACCAGAACCTGTTTATTCATACCTGAACTAAAATGTGTGTGAAAAAACAAATGCAAAAAAATTACTACCATAAAGTTTGACAAAGGCTGATGGTAGAATAAGTGCTTGGAAAGGGTTAAAATACTAGCATTTGGAATACCCTGGGCTGTCTAGTTTTCAAAAATATATGACTTGATGGGGTAAATTGCATTGGCCAGGTTCAAAGACACCCGAAATGGCACATGGGGGAAGAATTACCAGATTTGGAAAAATGGCTTTGAAATAGCAAAACGCTACCTGTACTTATTGCCCCATAATGTGTAGAAAAAAGCAAAAAAAACATAAATACATTGGGTATTTCTAAACTCAGAACAAATAGTAGAATCTATTTAGCAGGTTTTTTCATTACCTTTTATAGATAACTAAAAGTTAGAAACAGTCATTTTTTCTAAATTTTTCACCATATTTTATACTTTTTTTATAGTAAATAATATGATAAAATCAAAACAATGTCATCTAAAGAAAGTCCTTCTTGTCCTGAAAAAAACAATTTCTAATGTGTGTGGGATCAGTAAACGGGAAAGAAGAAAATTACACAAGCAACGCAGAAATGTTAAAACGGCCATTGTCACGAAGGGTACAAAACGTAAAATCAGTCTTTGTCAAGAAGGGGTTAAAGATCACATGTTGTGTGATGGAGGGAGTATGTTTGCATTTAAAAAGTTTTCTGTGTCTATAATATTTATTTCCTCAAGATAGCGCTTGCGAGCTTAATTGCTCCTTTATTTTATTCCCATCATGCATCACTTCCTTTTCTTTTTGTACCAACAAAGATTGAATAGTGTTGTCATTGCAAGGTTTAAAGTTTTCTCTGAGAATCATTAAGAATCTTCAAGATACAAACCCCTCTCTTAGCTCACAAGCAAGCAAAAGTGGTATGTAGATTTATTTCTGTCTAGTTATGAGTTTCAAGTCATGTGCTTTTTGATGTAATTGACTGTATTATCTGATGATTTGTCTTTCCTATTCATCTTCTTTATTTAGTTTTACAGTGTTGATGTAAACGTCTTTGATGGAGCCTGATATGTGCATTAACCCCTTCAGCACCGGGACGTACCTGGTACTTCCTGGTTACTGGTCACCTGTAGACCGGGACGTACCAGGTACCTCTCTCCCAAAAAACGCCCCCACATCACCACAATCGCGGTGATTGTGGGGGCGCTGCTGCTGCTGTCTGCCCAGGAGTCCTGGGCAGACAGCACAGCATGTCTAAGCCCTCCCCCAAGCCTACGATCACTCCCACGGAGTGATTCTCTAGGCATAAACAGCGATTGCAGAAAAATCTGCAATGGCTGTTTCAGCTGCCACAGGCAGCTTCAGGGAAGGGGGGGGTGTTGAATGGGTCCCCACACAAGTGTGGGGACCTGATCCAACACCCCCCTGCTGCCTGATCGCTCCATGAGAGCATCAGTGCAGCGTTAACCCCTTCAATGCCACGGTCGCGGCATTGAAGGGGTTAATTCCCGTTTTTTAGGGGGTTCTGCTACTGGTGGTCTGCCTGGAAGCCCAGGCAGACCAGCAACAGCAAAAACGAACCCCCAGAAGTCCTCTGATCAGCCCTGTAGGGCTCTCTCCTACAATCTCCAGTCCATTGGAGATTGTGTCCCAGCTGCCAGAGGCAGCTTCAGGGACAGGGAGACAGGGCTCTTTGGTCCCCCCTCAGTTAATCCCTACCCCCCCTCTTCCTCAATTAACCCCTTCAATGCTGCGATTGTTTATGACCCCCATCGCAGCATTGCAGGGGTTAATATTAGTCCCCACAAGCTTGTGGGGACTAAATATCAATCAATGCTGTGCTTCAATGGAGCATCAGCATTGAAAGAGTTAAAAAAAAAATAACAGCACTGACCTGAAAGTCCAGGGTGCTTCCAGGTCAAATGCTGGGCTGATCAGATCGCTCCTGGCCAATAGGAGTGATCGGATCATTATGGCAGCCCACGGATGACCCTGCTCTACAAAGAGAGAGGGGTCATCTAGGGTAATTATGAAAAACACAAATTATTAATAAATGAAAAAATCATAATTATTACCTGATCACTTGTCGGTGACATTTTAAGTCGCTGATTATTGATCGGTCTCCCTGATTGATGTCAGCGGCCTAAACCTGTCACTTACAAGCAATCTGATAACAAAAAATATTTAAAAAAATGTAAATGCACATCTTCCAGTTTTGCCCTCATAGCTTCCTCAAAAAATGCATGAACCATGCATGTGAGGCCTTGTTGGAATCATGGGATGTTGCACTTATGGTGTGCAAGAAATTCAGTGCAACATTGAAATGTATGCGTTAAAAACGCAATAAAATAATTTCCCTGTGAAGTTTGGCAGACATCAGTGAAGAAATGGCTGGCTGAAAACTGTCAAAACTACCCTAGTTGAACACCTTGACTCGTCTACTGTTCATAAATATATACTTTTATGGGGTACTTTACAGTGGGGGGGCTTCCAAAATGTCCCAAATGGGATATGGGCCCAGTAAACCAATTCCTGAAAACTTGCGCATGTTCCAGTTATGGCCTCATGACTTCCTCAAAAAAATACATGAACCATGCATGTGAGGCCTTGTTGGAATCGGGGGATGTTGGTGAACAAAATGTGGTGTTTTCTTCCACTGTTGCACTTATGGTGTGCAAGAAATTCAGTGCAACATTGAAATGTATGCGTTAAAAAGCAATAAAATAATTTCCCTGTGAAGTTTGGCAGACATGAGTGAAGAAATGGCTAGCTGAAAACTGTCAAAACTACCCTAGTTGAACACCTTGACTTGTCTACTGTTCATAAATATATACTTTTATGGGGTAATTTACAGTGGGGGGCTTCCAAAATGTCCCAAATGGGATATGGGCCCAGGAAACCAATTTCTGAAAATTCCAAATGTGAAAACGAAAATGCGCATGTTCTAGTTTTGCCCTCATAGCTTCCTCAAAAAATGCATGAACCATGCATGTGAGGCCTTGTTGGAACCGAGGGATGTTGGTGAACACAATTTGGTGTTTTTTTCTGCAGTTGCACATATTCTATACAAAATATAATAAAAAATCTAAAGCAACATTGCAACATATGCTCAAAATTTGGCAGCAATTGGCGATAAAATCCCTGTTTGAAAAGTGTCAAAATTACCCTAGTTTTACACCTTGACTTATCTACTGTTCATAAACATATAATTTTGGGGGGATAATCAGTATCTGTGACGACTATTGCTGTTATTAGACTACCATGCCAAATTTGAAAAAAATTACATTTCAAAAACGTGATGCATGCCTTGCAATATTTGCCCTATACTGGTCAAAATAGATAAAAATCCTGGCCATGTTGGGTGGTTTCCAAATCAGGACAAGTTAATGAATATATTTGGGATAATTTTTTCCCATTGGTTCAATGTGTGTACAATTTGTATGTATACAAAACTGTAAAAAAATGCGTTTTTTTTTCATTTTTCCCCACTTTTCCCAGTTTTTTTCAAATAAAACAATGTACTACCCAGCTTAATATGTTATCAAATGAAAGCCCTACTTGTGCTGAAAAAAACAATATATGATTTGTGTGGGTGCACCAATTGATAAGAGAGAAATTACAGTTGAAGACAGACATGGCAAAAACACAAAAACGGCTCTGGTCCTTTAGCGACACCCTAGCTTAAAAATCCCGGTCCTGAAGGGGTTAAACCCCACCAAATATATAGGTGATTGCCATCTGGTTCCCCACATCACCAGCAGTTATTTGAACAGTTCTACCTGGGACTAAAGTGCCATCTGTAAATTACTTTGAACTGCTTTTCTTGTATAATCCCATTGTATATACCATTGTTGGAAAGAAACTGTATTTTCTATGTCTTGCTCCCATTTATTAAATGCTTTAGGTTTCTCTAGTGTGGATAAGATTGACAAGGTTTTAGTGATTAGATTAGCTTTACGGTGAGTATCTAAAAATAGATCTAATAAAGTTGAGTTCACAACAGGATTTGTTATTAGAAAATGTTTAATCCTTACATAAAAAATTGCCATATTGATTGTATAAAAGTTCAAAGGATATTATAGCGTTATTGACAATTAAATCTGAGATTTTATTTAGCTGGCAGAATTTCCAATTTATTAAATTTAAATATTTAATATGTATCAAGAGAAACTCAATAGGGGTGTGGGGAGTGATATTACCTAAAACTTTCATCCTCTTTTTGACCTGAAACATGCATTTTAAAATATATGTAATTAAAAATGCTCTGAAAAATACGCCTTGTCTTATAATCGGGGTCATCTTATAATCAGACCTCAAATAGGTCTGACTATTAAACTAAGATCCAGATCCCCTGCAGCGATGCAGGGGACCTGGATTCTCCTGTGTTATGCCCCCCCCCTCAATTTACTGGTGCTTCTGAGTACCCGGTGCTTAGTCCGGGCAGCGTGTAGAGCTCTGCGCGATTCGAGTAGACAACCTCCATGGTTCGAATGCTTGTAGAGCTTGGAAAACTGCATTTAGTTTCCTGTTGGAGGATTGTACTGACTCTTTTGGTGTCCACTTCCCCTGGGCCATGCGGAACTGTACGTGAGCTCCCCAACCTGTTTCTGACACATCGGTTGTAATGATGGTCCAATCTACTGGTTGAAAGACTACTGTAAAGATTTGTTCTTATTTTCCACCAATTTAAATGCTGCAAAACCTCTATTGGAATCAGAATGTTTGTATCCTCTTCTGTCTTGGACCATCTGGAAAGAATCTGCCACTGAAGTGGTCTCATCCTTGCTTGTGCCCATTGTACTGCTGTAACAGTGCAACGTGGGTTATCTTGCGGTTGAACTATTGCTTGTTTGAGTTGTTTGATCTTCTGGGACGGACGGTGCAGACAGAGGGACAGAGAGTCC
>VKOC01003071.1:0-50301 GCA_009364415.1 Spea multiplicata
ATAATAAAATGTAGCACAATAAAGAAATTAGAGGATTTAATATTCTTGGGCTCCAGTTTGTAGGCTTTGCGACCAATAAATTATTACAATGTTTTTCAATCAAAGTCATCATTCAGTATTATTGTAGCTAAAGATGTCAGCCTATGATTAATTTCTGTGGAAATGCAGTTCCCGATATAATTTATTAAAATGAGACAGACGCTATGGTAAAATATATAATTAGAATATCCTAACAGCTTCCTTTGTTCACTCGAAGCTATACTCCTATTCCTGTTTCATGTAAGCGTACATGGTATAGGATTTAAAATAAAAAAAAAATCTTAAAAACTAATTGGAAAGTAAGTCCCTTAGTCATAAGTTTACTTTACTTTACTGAGAGGGTGGTAGATAAATGGAACAGCCTCCCATCAGAAGTGGTAGAGGCTAATACAGAGAGGGAATTTAAACAGAGATTAAGGTTTGAGACTCTACAACTCGTAAGAATTTGTATGACTCAGATTACTTTAGTTTTGCAGATTTTTTTCCTGTTCTTTGTTTCTTTTTTTTATTTTATTTTCTAAGAGAAGTTCTCCTTTTTCTGCTAAAGTAGGTATGACGTTTTTCTTGTTAGTGATGTGCATTGAGCTGCTCGCGGCAGAAGACACCAGAAAGGGAAAAGGTTGTTATGTGAAGGGCTGATTCAGGTTGAAAATGGTGAAATTAGCATTAGTTTTTTTTTTAGTTTAGCATTTCTATTGCCGATATATACAAATTCAAGATGCCAGTCCTAGCATATACTACGATGGAACCAATGAGGCAGCCTAACTGTCTCCAGAACTAGGTTTGGCTTCATAAGGATGCATTCTAAAGAACCCAACGCTAGTGGAACTTAGTAAAGGAGGTTGCAGAAAAAACAAAAAATCAGAAATTATACCTTTTTGGGGAAAGGTTGGGTTAAGGACCAGGCTGTCTCTTACTCCTGATCGACTCCCATGAAAACTGGTGAAGCCCAATGATCGGTTGTCTTTAAGCCCCTGTTGTCTGCCGTCTTCTGCCTCTGACAATTATATATCCATCTGCACATCTAGGAAACTGGCCATAATTTGGCCAATTGTAACAAATGTATCCTTGGCCAATCACAACTTCGTTCGACAATCACACACCACAGTATTACAGTCTGAAGTATGAATATCTGGCTAATTATGATAGATCATCATTAGATAACATATAGTAATATTCATGGGCGTAGGAACCGAGGGGGACGGGGGGGGACAGATCCCCCCCAGTAACTCATGCAGGGGGGACCGATAATTAAGAAATCCCCCCAGGGCCGTAGGACCCCCCCAATAGAAACGCTGCAGGAGGAGCAACCGCTCGGCATCCTTCCGTCTCCTCTGCTTCCTGCTGCCACCCGCCTCAACGCTGCCCCGACTGCAGTGACGGGAGCGTGAGGCGTCTGTCTCAGTGCCGGCGCTTCACTCTGAGCGCCGGCATATGACGTCATATGCCGGTGCTCAGCAGTGAAGCTGCGCGTATCGCGGCAGAGCAGAGAGACGGAGTCCTCGCGCTCCCACAACAGGGCTGCAGGGTAAGTGAACTACAAAGGGGGGGGTAGAGGGTAGAGAGTGGGTAGATAGTGTGAGAGGAGGGGTAGGGAGTGGGTAGATTAGTTGTGAAGAGGGGGGGTAGGGAGGGGTAGATTGGATGTGAGGAAGTGGGTAAGGAGGGGGTGTAGTGATGAGAGGGAGGGGTAGGGAGGGGTAGATTAGTAGTAGATAGAGGGTAGATAGTGTGTGAGAGGGCTTGGATAGTGTAAGAAGTGGGGAGAGGGGGTAGAGGGGGTAGAGTGTCAGGAGGGGGTGTGAGAGATGGGGAGAATGTGGGGGAAAATGCTGTCCCCCCCAGATTTTTAGGGGTTCCTACGCCCATGGTAATATTCCTGTTACTTCATTCTTTAGAACCACATCTTTCGTTCGTGAAGACCAATTTGTAATAAATAGCACCTTCAAGCATAATTTTAATTTCAATTAAATCAAAATTTGTTTTAGAACCCAAAGAAGAATTGATAGAAAATAATCAAAATATCAGCAGGACCAGTTTCAAGCCATGTATGCTGCTTATCTACCTATTCTTCAGCGTCTTCTTCAAAAAGCAGCTGATTTGTTTAAACTAAAATCAACTTCTATAATTAACGAGATACTGAAGTACCACTCGTTCCTTCGGAAGTATTATACATATTCCCACACTAGAATATTATTATAAATTGATACATTTCCATGCTATTCTAATTCATTCTTCTGCTTAGGGTCGCCTCCAATGTGCTCGGTCTGTGCTATAATTATATTATAATCTGTTGTTTGCAGAACACACATGCACCTTTTAATTAACGAGAGATATATCTTTAATATAGCCCTTCCGAAATAACAATGAAGTCGGCAATGTGTTGAATGGGTCTTTGCTGATTGAGCTAGGATTAACCTAATATTGATTTATTTAGGATATAAATGGTAATGCGGAGAACCCAACGGCTAGACTTCTTAAAATTGCTGACCCAATTACTATTAAGCCATTTGATGACATCTTAATTTGTCCATTTCGACTAGTAAAATACTACCGTTCCAAAGTGTATGTGATGTCCTGTGTTTGAAAAATGGAGACATAAGTTTATTTTAAATAATTATTGACCTGGATTGACCCGTTCATTTCACATTCACTGATCGTCTGGTGGTAAGTAATTAGATTTTTATGGCCGAAGATGATAATCAATGTCCTACAGCTACCTTTATTGATTTAGCGGAGGCCTTTGATCCAGTATTCACTAACTATTTCGAGAAAATGTGTGATAAGTGAATTACAAACAAATCAAAAAGTATCAATATTTTGATTTGAAAATTAATGTAAAAACAAAATAAAAAAATATAAAAAAAAAATATATACTAAATATAGTTTAATGGCAACGATACAACAAAAGGTAGGTTTCATGATACAGACAGCCTCAATGATATAGGGCCAAAGGAAAGTAAAAATAAATAAGTAAATATATTAATATATAATTAATAAATAAACGAATCATTGAAATCGGGAACCAAACCGTAACCTAGAGTATCATAAAAAATATTATATATAATATTATATAAAAGTGATATATGAAGCATTATAAGGTAACAATGATCCGAGCAGGGCCGGCCCTACAATGGAGCCGACTGGGGCAATTGCCCCAGGTGGCACTTTAGAAGGGACGGCACTTTCCCGCCCCAAGCGGGTTTTTTTGGTTTTTTTGAAGCGGAGGGGAGAGGGGGGCGCCGAGTGGTTTTCGCTTACCCGCTCGGCGCCCCTCTCTCTCTCCTCTGCGACGAGTCTCCCTGTTCGGTCTCGGTGCCGGCTTGTAATGCAGAGCGCCGGAAGTGACGTGAATTTCCGGCGCTCAGCATTACAAGCCGGCACCGTGGCAGAGCAGGGAGACTCGCCGCAGAATGTTTAAAGGTAAGCACCTGGGGGGGGGGGGGGTTAGATAATGGGGTCGGCGAAGTTTAAAATGCTGCCCCCCCCGCCGGCGTGCCGTAATTTTAAACTTCGCCCCAGGCGGCGTTAAGTCTTCGGCCGGCCCTGGATCCGAGCCTAATTACTCACCCATTATATGAGTTAACCGGCAAACGCCTGTAGAGACAACCATAAAGACCTCAAAAGGAAGAAGCTTAAATTGAATGTAACTAATACGCAACCCACTCCTCCTATTCTTCAACACTTCAACACTAACAGGACACGCCATCTTTTCTAAGGCTCCGTCTGGCTCATGTCTAACTCGCCGGGTCACTTTAGTCATCTTACATGTGGCTCATCGTGATAAGTCAGATATACACATTGAATTATTTCTATAAAAGATATACATTTTCAGTTCGTTATCACTGCATACCATCCAGATAAATACTAGCTAGAACCCACTCCGAGACGAGGGGCGCTGGAATCTCTGCGTGTCTCCATATGTGAATCTGTAAGTAGGTTTTGATGCATATATCCGTGTATAGGTGTAAGTGTGCATGAGTGCAATTTGAAGTGTATGAATGAGGGGAGGGAGGGGAACCGGAACTAAGACTGTTATGGTGGGGAAGGCATGGAGGGAGCTCTTCGATAGTTTGCAAGGAGACCCAAGGAATATGTGTTACACCATTGTCTGCCTGGGCTGGGTTTGAAAATCAGCCCTGGCACTTCAAGGCCAGTGGCTGTTAAATAATATATATATATGCTGCCGCGCGCTATGCACTTACACCCTAGCAGCATGTAGCCGTGGCCATACAGGCCGCGGCCACATATACACCAGATCACCAGATGTGCTGCGTATGTGGGAGCAAAGGCAAGTGACCTGCACCTTCTGGCATCGGCCCATTGGGCCTTGGCATGGTTTACAAGATGGCCTACCATTTACAATGTAATATAACAGAGAATGGATAGCGGCACAGGCTGAGAGTTCACACTTGTTACAATATAACAATATCCTCTCTTTCCAAAAACAAAAGACAATACCGCATTGATTTTGTTATTTCCACTTACCTTTTTGTTGCGGCCCGAATGATCTTTATACGGTCTTTCTTTTTCTACTAGCATATTTATTACAAATAAAAAGGGATAAATGGGTCTGACATTGCACAAATGAATGAAAAGTAAACTCATCCATTGTCTACGTGGAATAACCGCGTAAAATCTTTAAGATGTAAAATTTTCAGATTCTTCAATTACTCTAATTGATTGTTCAGTGCGCTCAGTCAGCCAAAAGTAGAGAGAAACTTTGTACAGAGATCATTAGTTTTTCTCCATTTAGAGATTAATCATGAAGAGCTCGGGCTCTTTAATTCTCTAATTTGTATATTTAATGGCCTGCTGAAGAATCTATGACAGTAATTAGCATTGCCTGGAAACTCATTAATACGCAACAACATGATTAATGCTGCACTAATACAAACATGACTGAAGTTATTTGGGTTATGTAGTAAAAAGATTAAAGTTATAATATCCTGTTTGTTTTACGGGTGGTGGGAATAATGGGTTTGTAAAAAAAAAAATAACAAGAAAAATATATAGATCCATCGCTTAAATTCAAAAATAACGTGAAAAAAAGTATGTTGTGTTTAAATGGTTTAGAGTGTCTTTAGAAACTTTAATAGATTGGGTATTGGTACCAGGGCCAAACCGGCAATGATAAGGAGGCTCTGGCACTTTAAGGCCGGCAGCCGCCTGATGAGGCGAGTGCAGTCAATGGCTAGACATACATGGCCGCACACTATGGTTTTATGATCACATAGCGAGCGGACGGGTATACAAAGCCACCAACCACGTACACAGCAGCACTGGATTGCAGATCGGGTGAGTATGTGGTGCTGTTGACCAGTGGTCCATTGGGCTTTTGCCCTGTGTGCCAGATGGCCAGTTTGGGCCTGATTGATACCCACATGTGGATAAGTATCCATGGGTTCACTTGGGATTATATCAATTAAAAGCAAATGGAAAAAAAAATGGCACCCATAGAGCTGGTTAATTCTGTAACATCAGTATGACAATCCTTGCTTCAGCCTCAAAGCCGTCGCTTTTTCCCGTGATAGAGCAGCACATAACGAAGGAGTAATGTTCACAAAAAAAGTTTTTTTCCCCCCATAATGAATTCTTCTTTATTAAATTCATCCTAAGAACAAATTATATTTGTACGTTGTTTGATGGATAAACTAGTTTACAGCACTCTAAAGTTATTATTATTAAATTGACAGAGTGCTTAACTTGATTAAATACCTGTTTTTAAAGATCCAAGATGTGCCAACTTTTTTTGGACTTTAAAGCAGATCTGTCTCTTTTCCATAATATAATATTTTGCAGTTCATTTTGGCTAAGTAACCCTATAACGATATTTATATTATTAGGTATTTTCTTCTGCTATATCCTATTTAACTAGATTTTTTTTACTTGAAAATAATTCAAGACTTGATGGTAGATTGTTTGGTTTATCAGGTTTAGAGACAGTGGAGCAGTAAAATAAATAAGGGACAAAGTAAAGCTGGAATGAATATTCGAGTGAGTTGACAGGTATCTTTCTGTGGCCACGCCTTACAGCAGAGTGACATGTCTTCTGACCAATCAGAATCATCGGCTACAGTAGCCAAGTAAATTAGCAAGCGATGAGTTGTCACAGCGTTGCTGTCCGTGGTTCTGAATCCAAGATGCTGAATGCTCCAATCCTTATAACATGCATGATAGAAAGTACACAGCCGGCTATTATAAAGCCTAAAAGTACGACGTGCCTTGGGAACATAGAAGCAATAGTGGAATCTACCCATTGTACAGCGCTACTGAATTTGATGGCGCTATATTAACAATAAATAACAATAATAACAATAATAATAATAATCTACAAAAACTGTTAGTAACACACAAATCCGATAAACTAGAATAATTTCATATGATACATTTAATGCCAAAGGGGAAGGTGATCTAATGATGCCAAAGTTTCTCTTTAGTTTTAGAAACTTTCCACCGTGAAGGGTTACAATGTGTCTAATTCTGTGTAGAACCGCAAGTATGAACAATAAGTCAAGGTACAATTAATAAATATATCTGAGTGATATTCGGCTTATGGCTCCCAACTGTTGGATGGGAAACAGAACTTTCCAGATGAGCAATAATAATTGTCACTCATTGACATGACTAAAGTGACAATAAAATAACTATACTGTGGTTTTGATATGTGTTTACAAATTTCCTGCAATCATCATTTTTTATGACATATTTCACATCTTTTGCTCACTAAGTGCCTAACAGACTGCTTCTCTCATGCAAAGAATGTAAGCTTAATAGAGCGTAAGCTCCTTACCTTTTGTTTCATTAATTCCAAACTCTTCTGTGACGCACTGCTCGTTGTGTCCAGCTTATCTAGTGAACAGCACTGCGGAAAAGTGACGGCGATATATAAAACAATAAATTATAATAAAACAGTGGTGTAGGCCACAAGTTCCATAGACAGATGATTTGCCACCTTTTACTGCTATTTTATGCTGAACCCTTGAATATGATGTCATAGCCATTCCTGGGAACGTCACAGCGTAGGTTACCCGGAACTCTCCCTCATCTGGGCAAGTGTCTTTGTCAAAGGGCAAGCTATACACTCACTGGCCACTTTATTAGGTACACCTGTTCAATTGCTTGTTAACACAAATAGCTAATCAGCCAATCACACGGCAGCAAATCAATGCATTTAGGCATGTAGACGTGGTCAAGACAACTTGCTGAATAGGGGATTTAAGTGACTTTGAATGTGGAACGGTTGTTGTTACCAGACGGGTCTGAGTATTTCAGAAACTGCTGATCTACTAGTATTTTCACACACACAGTCTTTTCTAGGGTTTGGAGTGGACCCCTTAGTATATACACTGTGACCACAGTGTACCCATTTTCTGAGCATATCACAAAGCTCACGTCATCTCAAACTGGTTTCTTGAACATGACAATGGCCTTCACAGTCATCAGACCTCTATCCAATAGAGCTCCTTTGGGATGTGGTGGAACGGGAGATTCGCATCATGGATGTGCAGCCGACAAATCTGCAGCAGCTGCGTGATGCCATCATGTCCATGCGGACCAAATCGCTGAGAAATGTTTCCAGCACCTTGTAGAAGAATGAAGGCAGTTCTGAAGGCAAAAGTGGGTCCAACCAGGTACTAACCAGGTACTAGCAAGGTGTACTAGCAAGGTGTACCTAATAAAGTGTAGATAGTAGTAGGGCTAACCCTAGATAGCCTTTAATAGGTATGGAGAGGGAGAGGTCAAACACCACTCCTTTGGCGGAGGAAAAACAAAAACTGACCCGGAGAAACCAGGTCAAAAACCTGAGACTTCCCAGATATGGTGACGTCCAAGCACTAAGCTACTGGAAGCAACATGTCATTGTGATCTGCTGCTGTTGGACAAGGTAGTGAGCATCAGAGAACAGTCATCTCCAAAAAACAAAAAAAGGAATTGACATGACAGATCCATTAATTCCCAGTGTCATGATTATTCTGATTAAAGCCTGGTATTCAGAAAGAAACATTTTGTAGAAATCGTCTTTTTTCCACCCAACGTCCAATCACACTTTATCATTCTTTCTGGGCAGTAACATTTTTTAAAGTTGGGAACAAATAGCAAAGAAGTGGAAACCCCTGCTTGTCCTCATTTAGCACTGGATATATATTCCTAGTGGCCATGCATAATTGTGTGAACTGTGACAATGAATGATTTGTCTCTATGGATTTTGATCTTGGAATGAGACCATTTTATTCAAAACATCGCTTAGATTTCAGCAAGAATTCTGGCCTTCTAGCTACAGATCAATACGCTGTACTCTTTAGTAAATTACTTCATTTGAAGAAAACAATGCTTTAGTTGCTTGGAGTGTTTTAAATAAAAAAAAGACACAG
The DNA here is from genome assembly GCA_009364415.1 of Spea multiplicata. NCBI lineage: Eukaryota > Metazoa > Chordata > Amphibia > Anura > Pelobatidae > Spea > Spea multiplicata. The sequence goes on from VKOC01003071.1 coordinate 8,415, forward strand.
AATGTCAATTGTATTTCAGAAAACCAAAAGTATGTTAGTAACATAAAATCTTGATATATAGTACAGTAAATTACAATAATCTTTACAGTATATATGCTTTTCGCGTTTTGTCAATTCAGATATTTTATTGTCCTGTTGGAAGGGAAGCCCTTTTTCTTGCATTATGTATACCGTTGGATATTGTAATATAGCGTAGCAAAAAAATGAGTTTTAGAACATATCGTTGCAATAAAATGTATCTGCAGATCCAGGGGTTGCTGTTATAGACGGTCTAGTTGGGTGGCATTCTGCAAACACACTACATGGCAGAGCTAATGGATTTCTTGCTTGTATGTTTTGTTTGTCAATCAGTTTGATGGTTTTGGGGGTATTTAGTTTGAACGTTTACTTGCTAGCGTTTTTCTCGGTTCCATAGTTCTCTCACTTCTCCTGACCCAACCTTACAAAAGCTGCCTAAACAGCCGAATCAGACACATGATTTTTGTGGCTTTATTTCATATCCAATGGGGGTTTAATATATTTCCAGTAAAATGAAAATGTAATTTCTCACTCTACCCCGTTATTGTTTTTTTTATGCTTAATCAACTTTCCTTCCTCTCTCCTTTAATTTCTCTCTCCATTTTCTTTCTCTCGCTATTATTATTATTATTTATTGTTTTATATAGCGCCATCTCTATATCCTTCTCTATCCATCTTCTCTCTCTCTCTTTTTCTCTCTCCTCCCTCTCTTCTTCTCTATATCTATCTTCCCCTCTATCTTCCTTTCTCTTTTCTCTCTCTCTCTCTCTTTTCTTCTTCTTCTCTTTTTGCTCTCCCTCTATCCCTGGTTTTATTACATGGGTTCTAGAACATAAACCCTTATACTTTTGGTGTTTTGAGATATTACATTGAGCTCTTATTAGCTAATACCAAATACCTTTTGGGATTGATGGAGTTTCCTTTTGTTCTAATGAGCCTGTTTAGATGTAGCCGAAAACCTCTACCGACATTTAAAGGATCCTGGCCAAGTCTTAATCTGCACAGAACCCAACCAAGACATTAGTGTGATGGATATAAACATAAACTTTGGGATATTAGTGATGAAAATGTCCAGAAAAAACATTGTTCTAAATAATAATTACTTTAAAATATATATATATATATATATATATATATATAGCATTATTATATATATATTATATAATGACTATGTTGCAGAGAAGTATAGCAGAATTCTAAAGTTTCTTTGTTTATCTCCAGGATCAATGTTATCAAAAGAAGTCTAATTTATTTGCCCTAGGTATTAAAATACAATTCCGGACTAAGGAAGCAGATGGCCTTATTCTCTGTGCTGTGTCAGCTGGAACGCAAGAAGAATACATAGCTCTCCAAATAAGAAACGGTCGCCCTTACTTCCTTTTTGATCCACAGGTATAGTAATGAACAGACTGGTGAAAAAGATCTCTATCAATATTCCCAAAGGCGTCTTGCGCATTTAATGGTTTAAGATGATGAGGAATTTGCTGTTTCTATTTTTCCTATTGATCCAGGTTAATGGGTTCTTTAAAACCTTTCAAGATTGAACTTCTTTGGGAAAGAACTATTGAAGCACCTCAGGCTTTTTCCAATGTAATTAGTTATCTGTTTACTTCAACTTCAAATTTTATAGCCAACACAAGCATGTATAAAAATATGTTGACCTTGCTAATACCTCCGTCATAAATGCAGAGTTTTTACCTGGCCTGCTACACGTGGAACATACAATGGTTTTGTCTTTATATCAAATATATATATTTATTTAAAATGATACAGTAATTAAAGCTATGGTGCCACTTTCTTAACATTCCACAAAAGTAGGTGTTGTCTTGAATGTTGATGACGAAACGTGAAGGAAAGCAATCTGTATTTTTTTTTTCTTCGTAAATTTCCCTAAATTATTATTATCGAGATTAAATGTGATTAAAACATATTTCCATAAATGTGTTTAAGGCTTTTCTTGGATCCTAAAGAGGCAAAAAAAATGTAATTGAAGGATACCTATGAATTTATTATATGTTTGACAGTTTTATAGCATGCTGTATTTATATATGTGTACCTTGGAGTTAATGATTATTATCATCTCTAGAAACGATCACTTTCTAGCTAGTCCTCTGTTGATAATATATATATATATATATATATGTGTATATAATGTTAAAGGGACTCGCTGTTTAATCTAGGTGATTCTACCTATTTGTAAAATTAAATATGGAAGGATAAAGTGAAATCATTCATTAGCGAGGCTGATCTTAATAATCCGATGACTCTTCATCACGTCCCACATTCACAGGGTTAAATAGGCACAGACTAGTATTCAACATAACGATCTTTGTACTAAATTAGGCTCCTGTTTGCTTTCCTGGATTCTTCACTGTAATAATTAATTGCGCTATGTCTCATGAGGAAGAGCTAAGACCATTCAGGCACAAACTCATTCTTACCTGATTCCTCTACGGACCTCTTCTACCTTTTATGTAAAGGACAGACCCACAATAATAAGATATCGGGTTTAAAAGTTTGATACTCCCCTCTCTAGTTAGTTGCCATTTGCAGTTGACTTGGTCATTGTGAAAACATACAAACCAGGTACTAGACGGCGGCCTATATAGTCTACCCCCCATTTTTACCTGCATTAAGACATCAACCCCAAATTGGTCCATATCTCATGTTCCGAATAAACGTAGGCTTATCCCATATATGTTTAAATATCTCCTTTTTATTAACCTCAACCACTTGAAAGCTGTTGCACTTATCTACCATATCATAAAATAATCGGAGAAATTCCTGCCTTTTTTTCCACCTACTCATGGCGAAGCTCATCCATTTCACTAGTGCCATCCTTCCAAGACATGGAGGCAACCACAAAAGCGATAAAACTTTGCGTATTACTTGTTTCTAGAAAAAAAAGGTAAAGCTATACATAAAACTGATACTGGTGCAAAGCTTGAACTGCGATCCTACAAGTTGGTTCCAACTGGAACATTCAATGGGATGCTACGGTGACCACTTTCAAACCTCCCACTAGAATCGCTTCTTATCCACGGCTTCCAGTGTGTCTATATGAGCAAGTAAAATAGTTAATACCAGTTACTAGTATTATTAAACTAGTAAATATTTCTCATGGTTACTAGTTTTGCCACTTTGTGTCCAAAAAAAGATCGCAAAATCGGTAAAATCAGGACAAAATGTAATCGCAAGACTAACATAACGTTTGACATCTTTGTGAAAGAAAGTGAAGAATACATTACAAGTAACGAATACAATATTTAGAATGCCGCATCATTTGTAACAATTTTAACGCTAACTAAGTATACTTTGATGAGACAGCATTTAATAAAATGCTCGTTAATTTCATCATTAGCGAGGGTATGCCAAGAAGGAAGCCAGTTTCTTATGTCACGCCCAATTAGCATCCCGTGCTAGTAATCCCATTAGTATTGTTGAATTCGCTAATGGAAAAAACTAATGGGCATGCTACCAGGGCACATTAATTGGGCATGACACCAGCTCTGGTTTTAATTATTAAACTACAATAATGAAATGCATGTTTGTGAAATATTAAAATGTTTAAATAGGGTAGAAGACAAGAAAAATGTATTCAGAAAAAATGTGTTTTCGGTTTTTATTTCACTTCTATCCAAGCGCCAGCGATGGCAACAGATTAGTAACAGAAAAATGCTATTGGTTAAAGCAACGATAAACACGTCCGATTGGACAGGCGGATAAATAAACAGTCAGGTGGACAGTACTGGGCAAGGCAATAAAAGCAACTTGGGATGCTGTCAAGTGAGAATTTATTTGGGATTCCTATAATATGATGACTTGTGATTAAGTTGCTTTTGACAACGGTCAAGAGTCAAGTGGATTTAGGTGAAGTAGGAAGTTCACCCGAGTGCAGTTGAGTTGGAAATATAACCAAAACATCGCCAAGAATTTATAGATGACTCCAACCTACTGTTTTTGCAAATGACATTTAGAAGAAATCCAAATAATTTTCTACATCTAAACTTAGTGCTTAGCACAATTAATGCATTTTGAGAACACATTATTCTGACTGTTTTGATACTGTAATAAGCTTGTAAACCACCAACCATTTGGAGCAGTGAGGACCTTGCCTGGCTGAGTAGTGAAGATTTAGAACTGGAGGCAGGTAAACTCACCTACCAGGCTCAACCTTGAGTTGGTCAACTCCAGGGTCAAAGGATGTTTATTTATGTTGTATTTCTTTGGGAGTCAGCAGAAAGACCATGAGTAGAAATGAAACAGTTTGCTATTATCTGGTATGGGAAATATATCCTAGAAGGGCATATATATTAATAAGGGCGATATATATGTCAATCTCCAGCTGGGCTGTGGGGAAAACCATGAGGTCCTTCTACAGCAACCCTGACCAGATTGTGCCTAAGTGTGGGCAACCTGCCATATCAGCACTTATCATAACAGGTATATGATGTCATATGTTGCTATCATACACCACTGCCTTAACTCACTGGTCATGCAGACCACTAAGGGAATGGGAAAGGGTTTTGAGTCCATTAGAAACTTAATGACCTGTTTTAACCTTGTAAAACACTAGGATTAAACAGTCAGCGACAAAGTCCACATCACGAGTGTTGCTATGTCTGGAGACAAGAATGGAATGAAACAGTGACATTTATAGTATCAACAAAACGCTTTGCTTTACCTTTCTTGCTTTGAGCAGGTGGCTAAAAATATTATGCCTGTGAACCCCGAAGCATCCCACTGGCTAATTTAAAAAATATAATTATAGACTTTGATCAATATGTGGTGATCCACTGTAGAGTATGCATCTTTATCAGACATTTAAGTTTAACCATTGCTTCTTTTAAAAGGGTTCAGCAGTTTCCGTTAGTCCTACCAATGATGGAGAAAAGCAATACAACGATAATAAATGGCATCAGATAATCGCTAGAAGGTATCAGTCAACCGGGAACATAACTGTAGACGGACAGTATACAGGTAGAGAGAAATTGTTTACTATTTTTTGTTTTTATATCTTTATTTTTTTTAAAAAAAACATACTATTTATCGAATCATTTTCCAAATTCTTTCGATTTTGTTACGGTAAGAAAATAATTATTATATTATATATATAATATTATATATATATATATTATATATATATATATATATATACTATACTATATATATTATATTATAAAACATTTTTTTTTCAGGTTCTTCTGTAGCCATTAGCGCGAAGTACAATCATTGGTGAAAACACTGGAGTGTTTATTGGAGGATTTCCAGATATTTTTGTCATCGAAAGATATGACACAGGTATCTGTTAATGTAAGCAAACAGCTGCCCCCCCCCCCCCCAAAAAAAAGAATGGTACGGACAATGTTCTGAACACACGGTTAAGTAAATAAAGTGTGAAGGATCAGAACCGCCAAGAAATATTAAGTGGTCAAGATTAGGAAAATCGTATGATTTATTTTTCTGATAAAGGAAAAGATAAAGGATATACAGGTTTGATAAACGATGCATTTTGGCTTATTGGTGCTGGCTACAGGAACCGGTCAAGGTGTCCCATCTTTTTACATGGGCCACGCAGTCACATACACATCTATGGGTCCCTAGGGCAAAGTGCAGAGCTAATCAATGACATTATATCATTTTTTTACTGATTCCTTAGCACTATTACAATAGGGGAGAGTGAAAATGATTAACAATACCATTTAAATAAACATTATAAAAAATAGACAAGAACATTAACATTCAATAAGACAGAAGGACAATCGAGCTCTGCACTTGCAAGCTTACAATTTATTATTATGGGTAATTCCATGCATATTCATTTGTAGCACAGAATGAAAATAGGTTTTGTAAGCCCCAGACAATATCACATCCAGTTGTCCAGTACGATCTCCAAATTATACAGTGAGATGGACCTGTTAGAGCCCAAATGCAGAGACCCTTTAGTGGAGTGTGGGTTCTTTTCCCGACATCCCCTGGTTTCCTCCTGCAATCTCTACTCTCGAGTCAAAAAAGTCCGCAGTAAGCTTCTGCTGCACACATTTAAAAATGACGCTCTAACATTCTTAATAATAATATTAATAAATATACATTTTCTGATGCTGTATGAGATAATTGGACCATTTTCTTTGTGGGCAGGTGACACACAAATAACAACAAAGCATTTTGTTGGTTGCCTTGGCGAAATACTAATTCAGAAAAGTGAAAATCCTCGTGAAGTATGGGAGCCGCTGCAGTGGAACGGCGCTGTGGAATCTAACAATATCTATGAGAAATGGGAAGGGTGTCCGGACTCAGCCCAGGAAGGAGCACATTTTCTTGGGTTTGGTAACGTATATATTTTCATTAAATATTTATTTCAATCTATCCAAGAAATAAACAGTTACTATGATTAAGACAAAACTTATAAATATCCCCTGCTACACTTTATAAATTATTGTTTCAAGGGAGACGTCTGAGCTCCTCAATTGGCCCATTGAGAGCTGAAGTGGACCAAAAAGGCCAATCAACCTATAGATCAACTGGCCCTAGTAAAGCAGTCCAGGGGCCAGCACCCTAGGCCCAGCCAAGCTAGAATACGCCGCTGTCTTTCTGCCCGTCCATCTTTTCATCATCATTCACGTAATACATCAGTTAAAGCCATAGTTTAAAAATAATCCTCCCTTATCTGGCGCCGTAGATATACCCAGTTATTTTTTTATAATGCTAACAAAAAATAAATAAAGTGTTTTGCTTAACTTAGGCAATGTTTGAAATGTTATGTTTATATGTCCAGGTTTTCTTGAGCTGGATCCAAGCATCTTTCCCGATGGACCTGATTTTGAGATATCTTTTATGTTTAAAACCGATCAATTAAAAGGACTGCTTGTTTTTGCTTGCAACGGAAATGGGACAGAATATTTCATTGTAAGTGTAATAAAATGTAGTTTTTCTTTTAAGAGATGAAGATTTTGGCGGGGGGGGGTGTTTTACTAGTTTTCCAAAACTACTGTGAAAATGAATGAAATGTTGTAGATCGTTGTTGAAGACAACTTTTCTTTGGGTCTCATAGGGCTGTATTCCATATATCACAGTACCGTCCATTCCTCGATGACAATATATCTCTTCCCAATGGGTCAAAACTCTGGTGTTCTCTGATCAGTGGTCTTATGTTGTGTTTCATGATATTTATTACAAAATAAATTAAAGAATAATTAAATAAATTAAATAAATAATAATAATAATACATTTTTTAATTATGATGTCACCAAAATAAATTTGTGATGCTACATGTTCTAACTTTCTATATAAGTCTCTTCTTGAATCTATCTGTGCTTTTAATCGCAGGCTCAGTTAAACAATGGAATGCTAAATGTCAAAATGAAAAACAAATCAGCCCAGCGTGAGTTAAACCTTTGGGCAGGACTCTCCTACTGCAACGGGAGATGGAATAAAATTCATATGCAGAAAGAAGGAACCATTTTTTCAGTGCAGCTCAATGATTTGGTAGAACGAGAAGTTATAACGGATTCACTATGTCCAACAACCACTTTGAGGTCTGCTCTGTACATTGGCGGTGTCCCGGAAAAGGTTCAACACTCATTTCCAGACCTTGATTTGCGACATGGTAAGAGAATCATGTTTTTTGAAGTTGTTGCGATGTGCAATTATTGTGATGTAGAAATACAATGATTTATGGTGAAGTTGCAGGGAGTGGAGGAGATATCTGGTACCCAGGTGGAACAGATCACTTGGCGCCACTTCAGTAATGGGGACAGCAATGCCCAATTTTCTTTTCTTCAGGGATAAGTGAATTCTTACCCCTCTAGTTTTCTCCGCTCTTTACGATTATTGCATCCTGAAACAAAACTTTCCTTTGGTTCTCCCTGATTGTTACAAGTTGCTTGATGTGCTATGTATTTTTTGTGATAAGCAGAGGTCAATGATGAATTCAACCTATTATTGCCAACCTCACGTTCTCTGTAGTGGGATAATCGAGTGTAGTTGGCTATACAAGGTCAGAAATGGGTGTTGGTTGTATATACTGGCGATAGTGAAGAGGCTCAGAACTATAATTAGGGATAGAATAGCGCCAATACTACGGACCTGTAGATACATTAGTACTATCCAATTGTAGGCAGGTATAGAGTAGAGACTGAAACGTAATGTGTTAGGTCTATTCCATCTCTTTAATGAGACTTAGCCTTAACTATTTGGCCACTGTTATATACATTATTTACCCCTTTTTGTTGTTTGTTTCTTTGCTTTTAGGTGTATATTAAAACGTAAGTTTTATATTCGTTCTACAGGGTCAGAAACGACCGACACCAGATGTTCCAGCTGTTATAGACGTTATAGAAACATAGAATTGGACGGTAGATAAGAGCCATTCGGCCCCATCTAGTCTGTCCGTTAAGCACTAGAACTAGATAAGAAGTAGGTTCTAAACATCTATACGTGAAGGACTGCAGACACAGACGGTGATTGGCGTTATGTGCTTTATTTACTAAACAGATAAGGTGATATTAAAATAGACCATTTCATCTCACCTACTTATTGCATGTAAAGGGCAACGACACCGAGTATCTGCTGACCTTTCGCAAAAGACACTAAAAACGCCTTAAATGTTCTCGCAAATAAAATATGTTCACCCAAGGAGCTACAAAACCCCAGCACCAACCCCGCTCCCTCGTAGGTGCTTAGCTTACGTTCCAAAGATGAAGCAAATCGACAAAATATATAAAATGACTGATTTCCAGCCAGAAACGCTGGGATGAAAATGTCCTCCTCCGCAAGAAAATTCTTATTAGCATTTTGTCCCCGAACCTATGTAATTAATAACTGATAAAATATAAGGTAATCACTTCTGAACATTTGGAATGCTATTAGCATGATTAACACCCGTGCGTATTAGTTTAAACACATATGAATATGTAATATTACAATTTTCATGACCACTGAATATGTAATTAGGTAGAATAATGGCAAAAGATTGCTACTCTCAGCTAAACCAGTCTTATTATTTTGTTCCCTTTCCTGTACGAATTTTTCCATGTATATAAAAAGTGTGTATTTTTTTATAATATTGACGGAAAAAATATTTGGTAAAAAGAAATGTTTTATTAACTTATGGCTTCATCAAATTATATTATTTTTTATTACTATTATTTTATTTTTTATAATATAAAGTAGTAGTTATATAGTGCATGTTTTCCATAGTTTGATTGCATTAATGTTTACCTAAATAATTACTGCCAAATCACTTTATTCCGATGCCATCCGTAGAATACTTAAATATGATTCTATATTTACTTATCCTTTATTGATTATTCTATAGATTTTGGGTGTCTCACAGGAATTTTTTTGGGTGGCCCCACTTTTTTTTCCATTCCTTTAATTTGGCATTTTACCCAGAAAATGTGAACAATGTTGTAGATTATAAAAATATATATTTTATTACCAAGACCTTTCGTAATAGGTTCAGAGATAGGATTTCTTTAAGGTGCGTGTGTTGCATGTGTGTGTGTTTTATTGTGTAATATAGAAGAGTTGTTTAGCAGCTTGAAACAGGTAAGGGGGATCTTCCTGCCTCTGCAAATGTATATCTTGTCTATGGACTAAATCATTTTTTTTTGTGGCCTTCAATTCATATGAGAATTTCTTTGCCTGGACTATCTGCAAGCAGCCGAACACCTAAACTTGAAATAGCATTTGTTTCTGTAATATAGGACTTATTTAATGGTTCTATTGAATAGTAACAGACTATCGAAAAAAATAATGTTTTCGGTCATTTTTGTTACAAGAATAAAAAAAAGACAATTAAAAAGCAGTATTGATTTCTTCTTGATGCCTTGGGTGATTACCTTATATTTTGAAGCAACAGAATGGAGATATTGAGGGTATATACGCTAAAGACTGGCAATACAATGAATGTAATTGACCTTAAGATCAAGTTCAAATCTTACCGAGTTTGTTACAGAGATCGGCTATCACGTAAAGTATGGAGTTCATAGGAGACGTCTGCTTTATAATGAAAACCTCATCGCTTAGACATGGCAGCATCAGAACTATTCTCAAAGACGTAATACATTCATTTCTATCTTTTAAAAGGAACTTGTCATTGAAATGTGATGAGATTTCACTTTATAGGGGGTTATTTTTCCACTTATTCATTAAACTAGCCAATTGGCTAGAAAAATGTATAGGAGAAAAAATATTGGAATAAATTATGTATATATATATATATATATATATATAATAAATATAAGATATAAATATACTGCATATATATTCATATTAGACTTCTGCATTCGGATTTGTACAAATTTAAATTTTAACCGAATTTCTCAATTTTTGTTAATTCCTATGAATGTCCCATTATTGTCTGACTTTGTAACGCTCATTAAGTGCAGCGGTTACTTTGTTTAGCGTCACAAAGTCCCTGCGTCTTCCAAAAAAAAACACAATTAAATGAAGATTTGTAAAAAAAAATAATAATAATAAAAAAAAATCCGAGTAATAGATTTATGGGATGTATGTTCTTTTTACAGGTTTTGGCGGCTGCATGAAGCATCTTACATTTACACAAGGAGTGGTTGTTATCTTTGCGTCTGTATCTCGCAGCGCTGTCAGAGTCAATCTAGACGGATGCCTTTCAACTGCCAGCGCGGTTAACTGTAGGGGGAACGACTCCATTGTAGTCTACAGAGGGAAGGAACAGACTGTTTATGAAAGTGACCTGCAACCATTTACTGGTACGATAATTAAATTAGTCAAAGTAGAATCCACATATTTTATCTGTTTTTTTTAAAAAAAAATTTCACTAAGAAAAAAATAATTTAATCGCCATATACACTGAAATGATACTTTTTAATATTTTAAACATAACTTTGGTATTATTTAAGAAAATAAAAAAATGCACTTTGTGAAATATGAGTTGCTCTTTTAAGAAAAAAAATGATGGTGAAATCACCTTTTGCCAAATTTTTGCTTTAGGTTGTTATATTCCAAAAAAATGTCATTATGAGACAGACCCAGGATGTATTTATATTCCTGCAATTACAGAGAGAAAAAGGAAACGTGGTGGGAGATACAGCCGTACAACTTTTTTATATATTTTTTTTCTCTTTATCTTAAAGAATACTTGTACAGAGTGTATGCGTCCAATGATGGAGGAACTGGGGCAAGCGCTTGGAGTCGAGGACGTACGAAAGCAGCGGGTAAATGTGCAGAAAAAGGAACTTAATGAGATGTAATTGCAATTCTGGTTCCTGGTCCTCTAACATGTTCTGTGTCGAGAGACTGGGGCATTTCTGTGGGCACCCTCCACTCCTCCACTCTTGGTTCACATACATTTAGTTTGACAAGATGCCCAGTACCAATTCGAAAATGCCACAATACGTTTGTCTGAAATATGGAAAACATGGTACTTCCAGAGAGTATTGAACATAGTGGTTTATCTATATGTCAACCCAGATACATCTCTTCTTGTTTTTAATCAATTCCATCTTTTGTAGTACTTGAATATCACTGCCCACCTACTCTCTGCACCTGGGTGGCAATATATACATACGTGTATATATATATATATATATATATATTTATCCATTGCAAGGCATCCCCCATTGTTTGTTTACCTTCTTTCATTTTATTTTTCACGCCTCTCTGCCATTTCATATTGTCTTCCATGGCTCAACAATACTCTTTTACCAACCATGAGCAATTCTTCGGGGACATTCTGCCCTTCCTCTAATGCTGCACATGCTCCATTTACGTCTACCAAATAAACACAATGCCCCATAGACACCAGCTCTTAGACTCCTTCCTAACGTTCAAACGACCTCTCAAAACTCAAATAATCAAATAATCAAATCCCAAATTTGGAGTCGGGAAGGAATTTTCCCCCTGGTATGGGGCAATTGGCATCTGCTTCATAAGGGTTTTTTTGCCTTCCTCTGGATTAACACAGTAGGGACACAATATGTATATAGGTTGAACTTGATGGACTTTGGTCTTTTTTCAACCTTATGAACTATGTTACTATGTTCCCAACCACCCTTCTCACCCAAACCATGCAACCTCACAAAGAGCCATCTATCCAAGAGCATTGGAAGAGTACATCTTCTTGTACGTTGTGTTCCGATAGACCTCTTGTAACATGGTGGCAGGGTCCTCCAGTTATAGTGCATGGGTGGCTCTCTCTGTGTAAATTCAATATGTTGATGTTTAAGCAATGTTCTACAAATATTTGATAGACACAAATACTCAATACAAAAAAGACCATCAAATGAAACCAGTCCTGATTCTGTCTCAGTATACAAGCTGACCAATTAAAGTATCTGTGTTGACATTTTACGTCCATGACGCTAATTAGAATTGTACTCCCATGTGCTACAAATTAATCAAAACATTTTAATTGCCTCTTTTTTAAAAAAAAAAAAAATTCTCTCTGGTTCCTCCCCTGTGAAAATGTAACTTATTTGTTAGACTCCAAAATCAAAGACAAGCTTTTTATTGGTACTAGAGCTGCATTCTGCGTACATTTTAAGGGAAACGATTCCCTCATTAGTAATTATGTTAATTAAATGGGGCGAAAGCTAATTTAGATGAATATTAGCTTATAGGGTTATATAACCCTAATATAGTGATTTATGCGTAACTAAATTGATTGGTGTTATAAAGCAACAACTTCTTCTGCGGTGCTGTAACAAGAGGGGAATACTAAGAATTCATTTATTGTTATATTCTGCAAAATGTATAGACGTCAGTTGACTTGTCCTCCAAGATCAATATCCAATATGAAGGATAAAATGAGAAAGAAAACATAATAATCAAAATCTACTAATGGTTAAAATTAAATGATTTACCATGAAAAACTGGTTCGAGGTCTATCGGCAAAAACATTTCAGATTTAAGAAACATTCCTGCTGATTTATCTGGATTCCATGATAGCCACGGTTCTGTCTACTTTATGAAGCCAATTCTTTCTCTGCATCTCTTACCATTCTGGTTACTTTACATGTCCAGCGGGGCAAATAACAGTTGGATTGAAACATTTTACCCTGTTAATAGCAATCTGAGTCCTACAATCCATGCTGGGTCCTGAATCATCATCATCATCATCATCTCTGCATTGAACAGGTTACTTTAAATGTGGACATTACATGATGTTCTGATGTCATGTCCCGATACTTTGTTTCTATAAAGTACAAAGTGCAGATGGGCCCCAACTGGCCCATTAACTAAGCAGGGAACCAACGAGCTGATCACCCAATAGAATACCCCCCAACATATCAGGTGTCCGAATCAGCACACCAGTGTTGGTGTGTGTGGCAGGGGGCAATGGGGGGTGGCACCGGACCCTAAACTTCGCCAACAGATCTTTGAAGTCCATAAAAATCTCTTCCTTTGCCTTCTTAGTTCAATCATCCCCAAGATGTTGTTTCCGCTCAGACCTTTACTGGTTCTTCTGATGCCTAATAAACATTAAAGGGTTACGTGAAATTAATGTCTTTTTATTAGCAAATACATGTATAAATAAATCCAGATTTCCCCCCATTTTAAATATCTTCCTTTTTATCATCTGAACTGATTAAAAATGAATTTCAATGTAAAAGGAGTTGCATAAAAGATGAAGCCGTGGTCTTTCCTCCAACCCGAGGATGCGAAGCCATTAATTTATCCATATTTCTCGCATGCCATTTCTTGCTTTTTTTGCTCTTTAATTAGATTTAGGCAAATTGAATTCAGAAAATGAAATCATACATTTGAACGCGGGCTAATCTGTGGTATTTGTGGGCTGATGAAATCAAGATATAAAAGTGTCAAAGCACCGTGTATAACGACCCTAATTAACTCACTTCCTACAGCTATAGTATTCCAGCGTCCGCCAGAGTATCGGTACAGCTACTTGCTGACCCTAAGCCAGGGTTTTCTTTGTTAATTTAGGAGAAAATACGTTATAAAGATGACTCCACCAGATACTTGGAAGTTTTCTGTATTTATTTATTTATTTCTATTTACTAAGTTACTGTATGCGCTACATAAACTTTCTTATATCACGTATTTGTATTATAGACAGTAATCAGCGCATGTACTTCTATGAGTGTATAAAAAGTAATTATCATGCAAAGTGGAACTTGGGCGCAAGACACCAAAACAATGGCATTTCCCTGCTTCTTGCTCCGCTTTCACAGGAATTCCTCTTGACGTGTAACCCCCACGGTATTTTATGATAGACACTAGAAGGAAATTACAGCTACGTTGTGCTTTCCTATCAGAATACTCGTGTGAATGCAAAGACATAAGGTGTTCGTGAATATTATTGCTGAACAAGAGGGAATGATAAATGAGGAAAAAACACTAGGAGAAAGGGAAGAGTGTTCTCTTCCAGCACTGCGGAATCTGATGGCGCTATATAAAACAATAAATAATAATAATAATAAGTCACTATTATTTATTGTTTTATATAGCGCCATCAGATTCCGCAGCACTGCACAGTGGGCACACAGGACATGAAATTAGTATATAACATAACAAGATGACTTAGAGAAATAACAGGCGAGGAGGGCCCGGCTCAAACGACTTTACTGAAAAGCCCCATTTGCCTCCTCAGTTGAAGCCAAGTATAACCAAGACTCAATTAAACTAAATAGGACTGGCATATAGGACAGCATTTTACTCTCACTTACCTGAACTATTGGATGGAGAGACTCAACAACCAGCTCAAGAACAGTTGGGTTCGATGTAACATCTATAATCTACAGTTATCTATCTATAAATTACAACTAAAAAGGGACTCGGTTATCAGCTCAATCGTCGAGAAGTGATAATCGTCCATCTTCACTTTCTATGAACAGATGAATTGCTCTTTGAATTGGTTTAGTTAACCCCTTAGGGACAATGGGCGGTCCCTAAACCCATTGAAAACAATGCATTTTGAGCCCGTACATGTATGGGCTTTGTCATTAAGGGGTTAAATGCTGTCTTGCAGTTTAGGGGTTCAGTACGTAATGATCCAGCTGCATAGAATTGTGTCCCTGGGTTATGTAGGGTGAGAAAGGGATATGACAGAATAGTCCAGGACAGATAATATCCCAAATCTGTGTGTAGATAAAAACCGGTCTCTCCCATAAAGCTTTAACCAGTCGTCTAAAATGCAATGCAAACGTATACGGTATTTGCTAGTAAATGGCATTTATTTTTAAGGTTTATCGTGATTGTATCTACATTAACAGGGCGATTAACAAGACAAGTGACGGGCGGTCGTCTGTTTCCTGAATTTTATTTTTCTCTCATTTCTGTAGTTCCACAAAATTTGCAAACTCCCCTAAGACTTCTCGACGTAAATGGATACAGCGCAGCGGTGACCTGGGCCAGACCTTCCGGGGTCAGAGGGGTAATTGAGCAGTACTTTTTGAACGCCTATACAGAGAACAGTCCTAATATATTTACCAGCGGCGCTGTGTTCTCTGACAACAGCCAAGTCAACGGTAAGTTCCTAAGATTTTGCTTTAAAAAAATTATAGAATTGTTGCTGTTTTAATTGAGAAATTCCGTTGGAACTTGGTTCCTCGAATTAAAATAATTTTAAAATGAATTAATAAATGTTAGGGGTTTTTTTTGTTAAAGGAACACCCCAGTTATATAATGTATATGATAGCTACGTGGCCCCTTGAAATTTTCATGGTGTTTGTTTCTGCAGACCCCCCCCCATATACTTTTGCCCCTTCCCCAATCCTTAGGAGAATTCTACGTCAATACATTAAAAGGTGTTTGGATGGGGAAGGTAGGTGAATTGCCCCACTTCTAACCCCCCCGAATCAAGGTGTCCCACTTTGGAGATCTTAGGGTGATGTGCCCTACTACAAGGACACTATATATAATGCGCAAAGGAATATGTTTATATTTTCACATGATTTCTCATTTAATTTTATAACACTACATATTGTCAGGATAAGAAGTCGTATTATAAAACAAGACGGTCAGAGATGGTTGAAGGACAAAGATGTATTGTAAGAAAGTACTACTTCACTTATAACAGACATTACAGCATTTACCAAAACAATGGAAATATGTATGCATGTCATGGGCATTAGAGAGGGAAGGATTGGCACTCATCTGTACCTGCGCCCAGGGGCAGAAGGTGCCAACCCCCTGCCTAATGGGAACCCAGGGGATAAGCTCCATACTTCCTATGGGTATTTTTTATTATTTTAACCCCCCCATTCAAATGAGCAGGGGCTGAGTGGTCAGGGGGTATATAAATCACCCATCACACATGGGGTTGGGACGAGTGGGATCTTGGGCATGCATCCTCAGTCTAGTTAACCCTTAAATCGACTGATCACTCTACCCAAAGGAATAAAAAAATAAAAACAAGAAATATAAATAATAATACTAGTTTCTCTCAGTAGCAAACTTAATTTCCATTTTGTTTTGTTATTTACATCTTGAGAAACTATGAAAAGAAAACCAGACACGATTGTCACAACGCTACCATTTTCCTGTTACAGTTTAATTAAAATACCAAAACAGTAATATCTTCCATTAAATCAGACCACTAAAAAAAACGAAGGGAATCAAAGTTGTGTTGCAAGCGAAATATTGACCATTAATTAATGCGTTGTTCGCGGAGGTCGCCTAATTTTAAAATTGTGTTAAAATTAAATATTAACATTTCCAATGAGGCAGAAATAGTACATTGCTTTGTCTTTTTAAAGGTTTAAAGCCTATCTACGCTTAGCAAGCAATATGGGAACCTTATAAAAGCTCCAAGTAAGTTTTTCTGTGCTTAAAATCTAAAATATACTATCCGAGACGTAGAAATGAAAAATGTGCCCCTTTTGTTATAGCAAATGATAGTAGAATTAGTTGTTGACAAGTTCAAGCCTTGGACTTTATCACATGGAAAAGATGAAATACAGGTTAGATCTCTGCAATTTTTCTTCTCATAAAATATATTTATGATTTAGAGAAAAAATAGGGTGACCAGCATCACTAAAATTGTCTTGTGATAATAATTTAGTACACATTTTTCACGGTCTAAACACACTTCACTATCAATCTGCTTAACTACTTGCTTGCCGAATTGAAGTGGAATACGCTCTGCTCAGAATGCTGGCAGAACGTCGCCACGATAGGATTAGGAATAATGAATTGGAAAAAAGCAGATTTGTAAACATTTACTTCAGGGAATGGCGATAACATTGCTACAGTCAGGTCGGGAAACTGTTCCACTGATGGAACCCTGGTATTTATAAATATAATGTCTCTGACATGTGGTGGGAAGTCCTGGTCATCTTCACCCATCCTCTTACACCACTGTGAATTTGTGATTGATGGGTATCCAGCAGTCCAATGTCTCTGGGGGTCTAGCAAGGTACCAGAAACATCTATCGCTTCTTCTGCTCCATGCTGGTCGGAGAGATGCTGCATAGAAACATAGAATTCGACGGAAAATAAGAACCATTCAACTCGTCTAGTCTGCCCGTAACACTTCACTAAAACGATGAGCTGTGGTCCTGTAAACCCCTAACCCGGGATAGGCAATACTTGGGTATTTATCAATGTTTTAGTATGCATTCAGTATCATTTCTGCACAGGGCTTCCCATAGCCTTTCCCTTATTTATGCCAATAAAAGCATTGATCTACCCACTCCCTTTAGACCAGGGATCCCCAAACTCGTCCCTCCAGCTGCTGCAGGACTACATCTCCCATAATGCTCCTTCAGCTAAGGGGCTGGCTGAGGAGTATGGGAGATGTAGTCCTGCAGCAGCTGGAGGGCCGAGTTTGGAGATCCCTGCTTTAGACCCTCAGTCGTAAGAACCCAGTTTTATGCCATTACTCTATTTCGCCAAATTGCCCCACCTTAAGATGCAATGAAAGGTTGAGTATTAATTAATATACCGTATTGGCTCGGATATAAGCCGCACCCTAAAAGTTAGGTGCTTTTTTACAGAAAAAAGTTTCTGCCCCCCCGATATGCTGCCACTCTGTCCCAAAGATGTACCCCCCGAGATATGCTGCCACTCTACCCCCCCCGAGATATTCTGCTACTCTATCCCCCCCGAGATATGCTGCCACTCTACCCCCCGAGATGCTGCACTCTACCCCCCCCCCCCCCGAGATATACTGCCACTCTGTCCCCAAGATGCCCCCACCAGACTTACCGGTGCAGACTCCACGGGGTTTTGCGGGGCCGGCGGGGGACATCTACGCATAACGCGTATTCAACTTCCGGTGCCGGCACTTCCGCCGTGGGAAGTACCGGCAAGGAAGATTGTTCACGCAGACGTTCACCGGCAGCGCCGATGCGAGCATAAACAACCTCAGCTGCCGGCACTCCCCCCGTGGGGATCCCGGCAAGGGAGTTTGTTAAAGCACATCGTGCAGACGTGCCGGCAGTGGAGGCTGTTTAAGCTTACATCGCCGCTGCCGGTGAACGTCTGCGTGATGCGCTTAGACAATCTCCCGTGCCGGCACTCCCCCCGTGGGAAGTGCTGGCAGGGGAGGCTGAGCGTATCAGACAGTAGGATACAGGTCCCCTGCACATGCCCCGGGCGTCGGGGGCTAGATACCAAATATAGCCCGCACCCCCACTTTCAAGACTTAAAGTGGGGGGAAAAAGTACGGCCTATATTCGGGCAAATACGGTATATTTCCTGTTAGCAAAATATACGTGGGGTTTTTGATCATTAAAATATATTTCACATTCTTAGGCCAGCTTCGTTCTGTAACAGTGTTTACCGAGTTGTCACTCAAGAAGATACGCGTCTAACTCTGTTCTCGTACTTCGTAATGATACATCAGTAACATTGTACCAGAACACATGCTGTTTATGGCCATTTGCCCACTTAGGGCTGCCGCTATTAACAACGAGAAAAACACGTATCGTTGTGAATTAAACCTAATCTTTAAGCGTCCAATGTTTGGTCTGCTGCATCAAATAACTTGAAGGGTTAAAAAGACTTCCCTCTCCCCGTAACGTATTTTATCCTTACGCGAACAAGACAAAATATAGTGACCGCATAAATGTCAGTGGCGATCTTTGTTATGGAAATGCTGACTTTGTACTTCGCACCGAGCACTTGCTGAGTGTAAATTTCACAGCCGGGGCGATAACATCAAAGAGAATCAGTGGGTAGGGAGAGCCGAGCAGCCAGCTTTTTTAATTGAATTAAAACCTAGGTGACACCGCACCAGACATCTGTCCAATTACAGACAGGCCTAGGTGTTTACCGTTGCTGTACAAGCGATTTGAAGATGACAGAAATCTTTCCGCCCACAGATTATCATAATGAAGAAGAACAGATTACGGTGGACGCCGGCCAAGCCGCTACCTTGGCAGCTGAAGGAGTGGGGGGGGGGGTTAGATTGCTGAAGTATGTAAATAAAAACCGTACACACTCTGTTATCCAAAATTTGCCCTTTTTTTGTACTTGTTAGTAAAAAAACAAACAGGTTTGCATTTATAAATGTCAAATTAAAGTACTCGCGTTATGCGTGATGCTCTGCCCTTCTAATATAATTAAATGACACATAAAAGAGAGTACGCACGCTGTCAGATGGCGCGAAACTTGTTAGGCCTAAACAAACCCCTCGCACATTTGTCAAGTTCTACCAGAAGCTTTCATTATATCACAACTTACACATTTATAAGGAGCCTATTAGAGGTTTGTCTAAACAGCTAAGCTCAGGCTGGTTTGTTGGATCTGGTAGTTGATTGTGAGTTACCCTAAGATGGAGAACGTGGGGGGGGGGGAGGTGCACAGGATGCGTTCTTTGCCTTTCAAAAGGGTATATTTTTGTAACTCCCCCAATTCAGTTTGGAATTGGGGGACATCATTGTGGACTCTACCCCCAGGGATAATTAATTACCTTTCGCCCTATCGCATGTATGGTTGGAGAAGAGGTGAGGCAATTGTCTACCCTTCTTTGTTAATAGGAGTACATGGGGGCCCCTGTTTGTTTGTTTTAATTATTTAATTATTTTTAAAAAAAATCTTTATGTATTGCATTGGTAATATTGTGAGTATCAGGTGAGGACATGAATGTTTTTATTCACCTTGCATACCCTCACATGCCCTCATCTGCAACCCCTAAAATTCACAGGCAGTTACACACAGTCACAAAAACAACTTGCATGTTAGTGAATACGTGACTGTTTCAAGGGCATGCGACCTCAGGCAAGTCACTTAACTTGACTAACTACTCTACTTTATAGTGAATAGACCAAACCTAACTGAAACTATGCGCCTTTTGTCTTTTAAAAGCTAACCTTAAGGAAGCTGTGACTTTTTTCTCATGGTGGCAGGCCCAGCATTATCGAATACATTTCCTGGAAAGCCCCAAACGATTAAAATAAAGTACACTTTGAGTAATACTTAAGTGCATAGAACCATTATATACTTGACTCATTAAACATGAAGTGTGTAAATTTTGAAAATATATACTGGGCCAGTATTTATCATAAAGAAGGGCGCCTCAAAAGAACCAGACTGTCTATAGAGGAATTAGGGAATTGGGTCAACCTAACACAACCCTGCTTAAAATCAAAAGTAAATGATGAGCTGCAACACGTGAAGTCACAAACTTCTTAGTAATGTCTGCGTGACACAGGAAGGCAACCTTTTGACTTATACTCTGGATTTTGCCTCATCTGTACCCTCGTCTGCTGTGGCCAGGTATATGCTGTGCTATTGTTACATGAAAATCAGCCCCGGACCAGCTGGATGGAGGGTATATGGTATTATGTTTAAGTGACTCACTCCTTCTCCCATCTAAATGCATTTCATTTTCATAAAATTATTAAGAAAATAAATCATTCCTAAGCAAAAGCTAGCTTAAAAGCACGACACAATGTGTGTTGCTGAGACGGGATAACTATCTTGTGTCTTGTTGCTGTGCTCAGTGTTGCCATAGTTTATGACTTTAAACGAAATCGTTTCTGTTTCGGATAACGCTTGTATTTTAACCTACCTATTAAATTGGTGATCATTACCACCTATTTGGTCTAATTGTTAATAATAATACACCTAACTTTATGCCAACAAAATCTCTGACTTTGTGCAAGTCCACCTAGAAGAATCGATGCTGTTTTGAAGGAAAAGGGCGGTCACCCCAAATATTGATTTGATTTATATTTTTCTTTTGTTCATTTACTTTGCATTTTGTTAAATGGTAAAAAGAAACTATTAACGTGTATTATCATGTCTATTTTTAAAGCCTTCCTTTTTCACACTTTATATATATATATATATATATATATTTATATTTCACCTAAAATCTGCATGTTTTTTATTGTAATTATTGTGGCAGTAATTTTAATCTCTTTTTTCCCCCGTCAGGCACACTGAGAGGCTTGCGGCCGTCCGCCATGTACATTGTAACTCTCTCTGTATGCACTCAAGCCGGCTGCAGTGAGAACTCGCATGTCCTGCGCGTCTCCACTCTGGAAGAAGGTAAAGTCGTTTCAGAGGTCTCGACTTCTACATTTCAGTCATGAATAATAAAACAGAAGAACTTAACGCTGCAAAGCCATTTGCTAAAAAACCCGAACCTAATTTGATGACAAAGTGCATTGCCAGACCATAATTGTTCCATTTTTTTGGGGGGTGCTAAAATGAATCAAACTCCATTCCCTTTAATGACATGCATCTTTAATAGCTGTAATTCAGATTAATGGGCTTTTTAATTGCTGTTACATTGTTCATGCAAGAGCCTTGTCATTAATACGAAGCGTCTGAAAGATTAATGAAAGATTCCTCATTTTACAATGCCTAAGAAGTAAATCTAGAGACAGTCTGACTAAAAAGAATTGATTCCACGGCACGGGATGAGACTGAGAATCAAACGGTGGATTTGCGTGGTTTCTTTTAGACGCTAAACAAAAGAACAGTCAACAATTATGTAAAAATAATACAATCCCCAAATATCTATATCTTACAGGCCAGTGGGAAATCAGGCATGGAATGGCGATGAATTCTTTCGATTGCCTCAAAAGGCCGTATGTTTTGTGAAATGCCTGATGCTACCGATACACAGTATTAAAAACATACGTTTTTTTTCCAGATTATTCTTTAACTTTCAGTTATTTCGCCTGCTCTTCTGAGTTTAACATTTCTATAGCTAAAGGCGGCATTGGAAACATGATTTAGTCTTTGAAAAAATAATGATTTAATAGTGAAAAAATTTAACTGAAATTATTTTTAAGGAAATGTCATATGACGCAAAAGCAGGCACTGATAGGTTGTTGCCATAGACAGCAAAAAGCCTGCTTCTCTTTCTGTTTTTTTTTTCTGTCAACAAACCAAAGAAAATCATACCACACTGTTTAAAAATGAAAGATATATATATATTATATATATATATATATATATATATGTGTGTTTCAGTATAAAATAATTGTTCTTCTTTATCTTCATAGGAAAATATAAAAAATTATTAAAATTCATGAAACAATAAAATCTATTGCAAATGCAAAAAATTTTACAGGTTTAATATGCAAAAGGCTATTTCATATACATTGAAGCCAAACGTTATCAACAAATAACTTTATATTTCTAAAACTGCTTTCCATTAAAATCAATAGCTCTCTCCGGGGAGGATTTATCACTCGCATTTTATCTTTTGTGTTAAAAATATATAAAGATACGGTCCTGAGTGTCTATTACAAAAATAAAGGAGAGATTAATGCAGAGGCACTTTCCAGCGGGCCATGTTTATGCAGAAATAGATTTTTTTTGTATTTGGATGAGACCACTGGGAGCATGTGTTTTCTTGCCTCTGCGAGGACCAGACACAAAGTCAATGATCCATTGTTCTGCTCTCAGTCCTTCTTGCTTACAGACAGAAATCAGAGGCGTGATAGACCACGTACATTTTCATTGCTTACATATAACATTTATTTTTTTATATATAAATCATTTATAGGTTATATTAGGTTTCACTAAAAACATATTTTGTTGCATGTACAAGATCAAAGGTTTAACTCATTCCACTATTGTGTATTGATCATGGGCTCGTTAGGGGGGTGTCCCTTGCTGTGACGGATCCTGGATGACTAGGCCCAGACCTAGGCTGGCAGGTCCAGGGGGACATAAACAGGTGAAGATCGCCCTATTGGGTCCTCAGGCCCCTCTGTGTCCTGCTGCTTAATTGTCCGGTTACAGGGGAGATCTTTGAACCCTTAACCGTCCCACTAAGCTCTAGAGCTTTTGCCACACAGACATTAATTACGGTTCTCACATGACCATTTATTACTGTATTTAATCAGAGCACAGAAATATGACATCACATCCTGGCGTTTTGCTTTGTTACATCGCAGGGTGGTTGGATGGTCCTGGCCCCTCTTCTAACCACGCTCCCCAACAAAGGTGTCCCAGTTTAGAGGCTGGCGACTTCACCACAACTATTACCATATACACAAAAGACATTATAACCATCATAAATACTAGACAATCCCCAAATATGTTATAAAAACACGCCATACAATTTTACTTAAATAGCTGTTTTGGAACTCATGAAGTTTTCTCTAAATGCTCCTCTGAACCTTTAACAAAGGGCAGAAATGATACTTTCTAGAATCCTTGAAAAAAAAAAGATGTGAATAGCAAAGTCTCTTGGCCACCGTCCGAATCCCTCGAACTAGTCATCATTGCCAAGAGCCGGCATGTTGTACAGCACCCCTTTCACCTCTTCTTTACATCTGTAAATGTTTTAACGTTACAGTTGGGCTTCTCTCCAGTTAAATGTCAAGTATTTCACCGGCTACTTGTGATATTTACAATGATGTCAATAGGAGACATTATTCTTTTGAACATTTATTTGCAAAGTGCCATTTCTGTCTTTGGAGATTAATGTAGCGTTAAAGATTCACACAAGTTAATCGGGAAGATATGCGTATTCATAAAAAGAGGTTCTGTATGAAAAATCCGTTCTAAAAAGGGGATACGTTATACTGACACGTGCCTTCCAACAATTCAAATAGCCAAAGGGGGCATTTATTGTTTTGGGGGTATGTGGCTAGCGCTATATATAACATAGAGATAGAATTATCTATGATAGCTTTTATGTAACAGAGTAAGGCATTAAAAGATAAAAATGCATTTTATTTACACAATATGATTTAGAAACCATCTCCTGCTGGGGGGACATTAGGGGAGGCAAGAGGGGCATGATCTGAAGAGGGACTGTCCCTTCTATAGAGGGGCACTTGTGATGTAATGTATGCTTACAGATAAAGTGACAAATGTACTTGAGTAGTATGGTATGAGACTTATCATTTATTACAAGGGTTGCTAACACGTAGCTCTAATGTTGTGTAAATTCACTTCCTATGAAGTGCCAATAAACACATATTTTAATTTCGGAATGCTAGGTGGGTACCATGCATTTGACCTATTTAGAGCTAAACTAGCTAGGCCTAGGGGACACCAGGACAGGGGAGGCTAGATGCACTCATGGTGCCGCTGACAAGGGAGTAGAGATCTGTGCTGTGTCAACAGGGATCTATAGAGAGTTGGCATATTACTTCATATCCAGACACTTCCCAGGGAAGGCCACCCGAGCATCCTCTCTTCTGGGGGAGTGGCTATATGAAGGGGCGGGGATATCAACATGTTGGGGTGGGGCTACTTGTGTGTAGAGGAGGGGCAAAGCCAGTACAGCTTTTAAAGGGCTGAGAATGGGAGAAAAGTGGGTGGGGAGTGGGTGTGACTAAACTTTACCCAGAGAAAGAGGAAAGTGACCCGAAGATCTGGAGAATCAGAGCTTCACCCAGAGACTCCCGATGAAACCCAGGGGATTCCCAGGAATGGACACCAAACGCGTGTAGATGCTAGATCTGTGTCGGACGGATTTAGTGATGACTGAAGGGTGGTGTCATTCTTTCTTTTCTCTAATATTATTGTTTACAGTTTTGCATCTATAAAGGTCTTTTTAATAAACATGTGAACTAATTTTTTGTCTAATTCATTTTGATGGTTATAAATTAATATTTTTTTACATGTGGATCTTTTCTTTAATAAATGCATAAATGAAGTGTATTTCTAATACTTCCATGGTACATTGAGGAAATATTAAAAACGCAACTTGCTTTCAGTTCCGGAAGATGTCCAGACACCAGTCGCAGAATCCTTTCCGGATTCATTACATTTACATTGGCCATCGCCCAGGAAACCGAATGGGATTATAAGAAGATATATTTTATATATGGACGGATCACAGATTTACAAAGGAATTGAAAGGGAACACAACGTGACAGGTGAGTTCACATTGTTTCGGTTCAATAAAATCATTTATTTCAATTCTAGTGCTTTGTCCCAGTTTTGCCAATTACTTTTAGATTAGCATTTATAGGTTATATGTTGTTTATTTGGTGCCTGTATATGTACCCTGCCTGATCTCGATCTACCCCTGTTCCGGACGGGTTTATGCATTCGATTGTACTAGAAATGTTGTATAAGAAATACATTATTATACTGATGAAGGCTCTAATGTCTCGAGGGCGCATAAAAAAGTCATAAAAAGTCATAGTAAAAGTTACAATTTACTAAACTTCTTTCATTTAACTCTATTAGGTATTTTAAGTCTCTGTAACTTGCCAATAGGTAAAATTGATAATTACTTGTTTTTCACTCACATCAATCTAAAAATTAAAATCTTGGATGTCTAGGTTTTTCAAGCCCTTTCCTTTGTTGAAAGCAATCAACAAATGCATTCAGTCGGGCTTTGATATTTTACACCGTTAGTGATGTAAAACATGTACAAATTGCATAAATCTCTCTTTCCTGCTGTTAACAGGTCTGAGCTACTACTTCGGTGGGTCACTTCTGACACTGAAAAATGAACGCATTTAAAAATTCTCCTGAAGGCCATTGAATTTTTAGTATAATAAATAGCGTATACTCTAACTCAAACTTTTTCATTCTTTATTCAAAGGTAATGGGTTTTTGTAACCATAGAAACCTTGTTGCACTTTTTTTTTTATTTTTTAGATGAATTCATAAGGGATGAGAGCATTTATTATTGAATATAAATGAACACATTATGTATTATAAGTAGCTGGTGAAGGAAAGATGCATGATAGATTAAAGACCAAAAATGGGGGGAAAAAATGGAAAAAAAAAAGTTATGAAGTACAATCATGACACGAGTTAGCAAAATGTTCCCCAGTCTTGGAATTTGATGGTTTACATGTTGGGCACACGTGATATTTAATTTGTTTTAATGTGAATTAATATGGAATGTTCTCCAGCAACACGTAAGAAAGGAAGACAATACATGGCTGGACTTCTATTGTATATTAATATTTTTCACTATTGCCCGTGTGACAGGTTGGACTTCATTACATTTGTACTTTAAACACTCTGCGGGTTCTTGACATCTCTAAGAAGTTATCGAATCTTGAGATTCTGACATCAGAGCTGCGGACAGACGTTTCTCCATAGAAAACCTAGTTTCACTGTGCAAAAGGGCAAAGGCCTTGGCCGATGTTGGGCTGAAGATAATTATAAAAGATATAAAGGCGTCTTTCATTAATGAAGAACAAAGTGTTTGGAAGTTGTTTGAACCAAGCTATCCATTGCTCGAAATTAAAATACAGCGGTGTGGTTAAGGCTCTAAGTCTAAAGTTGGAATAAGACTTAGTTATGTACTATGTCTTATATCAGCGACGACTGGGTGTTTAAAAATGTCATCCACGAAGAGAGGCATACAGCAAGCAACATTGGAACCTGGTTGAAAGAGATAATTGCCTGGAGGAGAAATATGGCCGGGCATCTGTTCGCCGTACAGGACTTTCTCTGCATATGGTGTTTAACATCGCTCTGCAGCACCATCGAGCCGTCCCAAGGGCTCTGGGTGCAGGACGACGTCTCGTGGAGCATTTCAAGTGAGCTAACTGGCAGCTTGATGAAGCTTAATCAGCAGCAAATTTAAACACCCTAACATAGGCTGATACAACATGTGTGTGCCAGCTGGGACAGTACCTTCTTCATGGGTCATAGGTTGGGGAGTTACAGATGGCTGATAACCACAGAGCTGTCAAAGCCCAACGTAAAGGCACGAGGCAAGAGGTTTATTTAGACCTGGGATCTAATCAATAGACTTAAAAGCAGAAATGTACTATTACTAATTGTTTGTTATGTACCGGTATTTGGGTTTGGCATTGTCCAAAGCTTGATCCAGGGCAGCACCCCCAATGCCTTAACTCCACAGCAGACAACCTTTCTACTAAAGGCTGGCGTACGCCATCATATCCCAGTGACCTGCCTGTATCAGAAGGACACAGATCCAGGTACAGCTCATTATGGACTCTACGCCCTCCTTTGTAGCATAACTGGGTTTTTTGAGAAGATCAGAGGTCTCCCTTATAACACCCCATTAAATAGATGAGCTCTTTGGGAGCCTGTTGCCCAAGTTATTTTATTTTTTTACTGTGCCACACGCCAATAATGTGTAAAATATACAGTATGTCACACTATCTGCAGTGCCAACTCTGATGAAAAGGGCTTATCAGAAAAGAAGCAAATGAATTGAGTGACGTTGTACCTGCATTTACGTCTTTTCTGTACAAGAGCTTATTTCAAAAGCTTAAATGTCTAGATGCAGGTGAAGTCATCCAGAATTCACAAATTCACTGATTCCCAACCCAAACCTGTGTTCCACAAGTGCCACGCTGCTCAATCCACTTACTCCCACTACTGCCAAGTCTACTGCTACCGCTAGTACTGCTGTCATCAGTAACGATAGAAGCTTGCCATTAGCAAGTACTTATTTGGCTATTGCCACAAATTCTTTAATATACCATTTTTTTGTTTCCTCTTGAGAAGGTGACTTGAAATTTGTGAGTTGAGTCATTTTTGTAAAACGTTGAGCCTTCTTGCACCAAAAAACATGTTGAGTTATTTTTGGCCTCTCTTATGTAACAACTAATGCAACGTAATCTCAACTCAACCCATGGTTTAGTGAATGAGCTCCCAAGACTAAAACATCACATGGCTCACATCATAACGAAGAGCTTAACGAATCAGGCATGTTATTGGGGCTAAACATATTGGCTCCCGGGTTGGACAGAATAAACACTTTTGGATGAAAGTTGCCAGGTTTCTCTTTATATTTGCAACACGTCAGCTTATATCATATAATAGAACGAATAAGCTGGAGAATATTCAATTATTCAAAATGTCATAACTTGCTGTCTTTTTTTTAAAAAAAATCCCTGAAGTAGATATACATCAGCAATTCTAAAAATATATCAAAAATTTCTGATATAACATCAGCACCAAAACATGATATTTTGCAAAAAAAAAACTGGTGCTGCCCTTAGAATAGGGTATTCTTGGAGTCCAACTTGATATAACGAACAGCGACCTGCCTAGGTAATGCCATTAATTCTCCAAAGCAAGTCTGCCGAATCAGCATTAGTAGAAGGCCAGACAAGACTCGTACTTAGAAAAGCGCCCCCCCCGTCCTTTTACTCCCAACAGAAGGATATGCCGTCTATTCATTAAATTAAATAGCATAGATCAGGGGAAAAGGCATTATGCTTATTTCTAGCGAGCCTATTGTATCATTTTCTGCTGTGATGCATTAGTGTAGTTTTAAAATAAAATCTGCTTATTTAAAATCCTTTTAAATAGTGTTGCCGTGTTCCTGCTGTTACAATCTGCTTTAGGATAGCAGTTATCCTTGCTACAGTTTTCATTTAACCTTGCCACAGACACTAAGCCCCGAGCGATGCAGACTTTAAAGGGTTTTGATTATGAAGCAAAACCCTGCGGTGTCATTATGGTACAGAATCACAGCTGAACAAGCTCGGGACATCTTGGCCTTCCACTTGGAAGCAAATAATTCCGCGTGTCTTCCTAAATCTGCTTCATTTGGAATACCGTCCTCTCGGGCTATTACAGAGCTATGCACTTAAGTACTCAACCGCTAAAAGATAAGTGGTCCATAAATTGGGATTCTAAAACCATAGCTAAACTATAACATCAGCCAAATAATAGTTTAGTTAGAGTCATGGGAGGTGAACATGCCCCAGAACTTCACTGAGTTAGCTGCCCAGAGATTCCCTTCTACTAGTGCATGGGCGTGGCTAGACTTGCTCAGGGGCAGGGCCAGCCCGAGTTAGACATTAAAGAGGCAGAGAGTAGTATGAACAAGAAGTTAGTAGGAACATCTAAATGCAAATAAATACAGCGCCAAATTTAAGCTGCATGCTCATTATTTTGGAGAAAGCTGGTGGATTATATAATATCAACTTATAACAGTAAAAATAATATTAATAACAGAGTATTTAATGCCCATAGAATGTTATGACAGATGTAGCTTTTTAGCGCAACTAAATTGCATATACCACAGTAACAAGTAACATGGAAAGACGTAAAATTCGGCGTGAATCCAATGCAAAGCCTATCTTTACTATTACCCACAAAGACAACGCAATGAATTAGATGGAGTAATTGAAAAGCTAGAAGGACACAAATGGTTTTTTAATTTTCTAATATGAAAATTAATCATCGGACAAACGCTCTTGAGTTTATGCCATAAGCGAGAGAAGAATCATTTCCGTTTTAACCAATCATTTTTGAAAATTGAGATCAATGAAATTCTTCCAACCAAAGCAAGAAATCAATGAGAAAATAGCACATCGTTCACGGCTTCCCTGGGAATTATTATTCTACTGGCAGTAATCGGTACGATATCTATGGACCTTAATACAATGTTTCACAGGCGATGCCGGTAGATCCAAATCTAATGTAACTAAGAGTGATCGGTTGGGTTAAGTTTTTTTGCCAGTAAATTTTATTTTGTTTTAGGCAGTTAATGCTATTGCATAAATGGTCAGGGTATTAGAACCTTTGACAATGTGATCAGGAAGGCATCATGGATTACACAGTCATATGTTAATATCGCTATATACTTAAAAAAGCGTGGAATTATTGGAATTCCTCGACTCAGAAACCGTAAATAACATGCATTAAACAGCCACCTAAATTGGTGTAATAAATATTTAAATGAAACAATTTATCATTCATATCTTTCATATCTTAATGATGCAAGTCTTTTTTCTCTATTTATTGTATCTTAAAATATGTTTTATATATATATATATATATATTCTTATTGATTTAAAAACTTAGCCACGCTGACCAAAGGGAGTGAAACTTGGCACAGCAGCGGCAGCAAAGAAAGCAGAAATGGTAGAAAAACATCTGAAGGATCAGTACTAATAATCATCAACCTTGGAAGAAGGGTTTAGTGTTTTTTGGAGCCAATGAAGGCCTACAGATGAAGTCATAGTTGTTGCGTATGACGTGTATGAACCCTTAAGAACTTTTGCTGTGCATGTAGCGATACTGATTAAATGGGTGTTATGAGTTTCATTTTAAAAACATAAACCAGCAGAGAAGACCTAAGGTTGAGGACAGACACTGGCTCTACTTTGTACATTATTTTTAATTTAGATTAAAAAAACACCCACAAGTCCATCAAGTCCAACTTTACTAATCCAGAAGAAGGCAAAAGCCCCAATCGTGCCTAAAAAAAGGAAGAAAAATCTTTCCTGACTCCAAAGAAATTATATTTCTTACGGGATCGAAAAGCTGAAACTAATCCCATTCTTATAACCAGTTATATTCCTGTATATTCCCGTATAACCCAGCCCATAATTAAAGGCATCTATTGAATTTGACAACAGATGGTCTGAAAGTAGTGCATTCCACATATTTACTGCACTTACTGTAAAGAACACTTTTCAATGCTTTCCTGCTATATGGTTCTCCCCTCTGATCTTGTGATTAATTTTATTCTTTTTTAAAAATACTTTTTTTTTAGTAATAATTTTTGCTTAAACAATGTTATCGTTTATTTATTTTTTTAATTCACAAATTATAAACAATCCCTTCAACTTCAAATCCTCCATTCCTCCGGTTAACTTAAATGATATGTCTTATTCTCTAACCAATAACTTTTCCTTTGAGCCACCAACAAAACTCAATCTTGCATCTTGTAACGTATAGATTTGCTTTCCGCGTGGAACACTGAGAAGTGTCTTGCTACATTCTAGATAAGCTATATCTGCGGCTCCATTCTTTTTCATCCATCCATTACGCAGTCAAATAAATCAATTAAATTTGCTCGACATGATCTTATTTACAAAAATCTATGCAGCCATAGATCTTACAATTAAGCTCGAATTAGTCATTTTGAGGGGGTTTTTCTTTACTTTTACTGTATTATAACTTTTAACACATTATTAAATAATAGCCAGGGTTAAGTACCAACCGGCATCTGTTTTACAATACAAGACACTCCAGTACACCTATGCAGCCCCACCGATAAAGAATAATTATAAAAATGCTTTGTAAGTATCTTGTTGAGTTTATTTACATCGTTTATATATCTAGAAAATAAAAAAGAAAGAAAAAATCTGCATTTCCCGGTATAAAGTACTGCGCTGAATTCATAACTTGCCCAAAAAAAGAAAGCGGCTTGCTTGCTTTAAGGAATGATGATCGTAGTCTGCTACTTCTGTCAGTGTGACGTTGTTTAAAGAGCCTTCACAGTTTTAAGTATTATTAAATAAAATTATTAAACCTACATGTAGCTGGTGCTGGTTGTTTTTCAAAGGACTAAACATAGAACTTGAAATTTAGAAACACAGAATTGAAATCACGTCTTCTCCATCTTCTCACCTTCAAACTATACATATCGAGATCCTTTAGCCTATTTTTTATTTTATATATATATATATATACCGGTATATCTAATTCCTTAGGGTGTCTATGTATATCTGTTTACCACCCAAGGAAAAAAAAGTAGTATTTTGAAAAGTAGGATTTAAGAAAATGATCGATCTGTTATGGAGCTATCCGTTACATCAATCACATCCATTTATAAATGAAATATTTTTTATTATATTTATAGTCCTTTTAATAGCTCATTTTCCAATAACAGCATCCCTAGCTCATAGACATACCCGGGAATTCACAGGGTTTGCCCCCGGGTCTCAGGGTTGTTGCCCCAATCTCAGGAGGGTGATGGGGCAGATTCTCCGGGTCACACAGTCTGTGGCTGACTCCTTCCTATTCTCCCCCCGCTGCGATCACATCTAAGACTCCCAATGGGTTCTTTTGCAAGCAGAAGGTTATGGATTATGTCCATTAAAAGCGTATCTTTAAATGGGTTAGAACCATTTGGTTTACACATTTGGTCGCTACATAGAATCTTCATGATATATATATATATATATATATATATATACTTGTATATATATATTTCAGTACGTTACAGATAGAAATATTTCCCACTTAATTATGCAGGTTAAGCTCCTTTAAACACTTGAATGTCAAATTTGAAATGATTTTTTTACAATGATTGTAGTTAGGATGTTAATCAATAGAAAGTGCTAATCAAGGTGATTAGATTAACCTCTTACTTAATTTCCTGCATGTACCATGGATTATCAGAGTTCTGAATGTTTGAATGAATTTAGAAGCTATCCGGTGTTATTTACAAGCGGTGGAATTTTTTTTAGATATTAAAACATATTGCAACAAAAACACAAATATCTATAAATCCCTTTAATGGAAAGTTCACAGATAAGATTGCAAGTTTTGTTACTTTTTAAAAAAAAAAAAATGGCCATGTTTATCGGACACACTCACAATAATGAGCTAATATAATATAAATATATATATATATATAATATAATGAGCTGATATTTGTATATAACAGTCAATTTTTATATGTAATATGTCATTCTTTATGTAATAATATGTAATATATGTCATTTTTTAATCCTAATGTGTCATATCACATTCTAGCGAGTGCATCTTGAAAGAAGCTTACAAACTTTGTTAAACAAGACATTTTTAGAAATACATTAAAAAATGAACATTGCCGTATACAGTAATAATATAGTAAAAATAAGGCTATTTTTCTTACTTTTAACCCTTAAGTATAGGTAGCCTTTACGCAATTTGATTTATGACCCCCATCGCGCACATGGTTGGGGAAGAGGGGAATGATCATCACCTTGGTTAATAGGGGACCCTGGGGAGAGTGACGTTTAGTGTGTGCAAGTGTGAGTTAGCAATAGGGAATTTGCGAGTTGGATTCAAGTCTTTTGTTGCATTTGTTTGGAAACTCAGACGCACTTCTAGATCGTAAGCCTGTTTGAGTAGGGCCCTCCTCAACTCTTATTTCTGTAAATCAGATTGTTTCACCTCCGAGGCATCTTTTATGTATATCCTTTGAACCAGAAGAGGTGTTTTTTCATATAGTTTATAGGTTTTTTGAGTTTTATCTTTATTTATTATTATTATTATTATTACTCTTCTTCTCATTATTGTTATTATTATTATTATTATTATGTTTTCTCCTGATATTTATTGTGTTTTTTTATATACTATATTTTATATAAGAATATAGTATATTGCGGTGATCTTTACAATATATGAAGCACCTTAACATTTGTATATTGGTGCTTATGCACTAGCAATATCCCAAAAGCATTAATATATTGTATTTATTTATATACCTCCATTGTGTTTATTGACTTTGATTAATTTATTATATATGCATTGAATACAATATATTTCTGTATAAATATATTGTGGCATTGCTGTGGAATATGATGGCTCTATATATAAAACAAATATTATTAATAGTAATAATATTAATAGTAATAATTATAATAATTTTATGCTCTAAGAATGCAAGATATCCTTACCTTAAAAACTATTTTACTTGTAGCTATCTGCTACCCAAATTACCCCTGTTACCACCCAAATTAAGGGTAACGTTACACCCGCATAGTACCAGTTTAAATATATTAGGCTAAGCCGACTTATTTAAATAAAATGACCAGGCTCCGTAGAATGCATGTATTAATTAATATTTGGCCACTTGTTGGGTTTTCCAATTGTTTTTTTAAATTATATGCACAATAAAAAAATGTATATATGCTTATTGAATAGTTTGGGGCATTTGTTTCATCGCCAAGACTTTAATTTGGTTAAATAGAACTTTTCAAGGTTAAACAAACGACCCATTGTGTTTTGGAAACTCTGAAAGTGTGGGATTTATTATGAAATGTGGCATTAATCTGCATATGTACATGCTAGTTTTCTATTACAATAATGTTTGTTTATTCATTTTCACGCCATGCTCGAATTCCATTCAGAAAGTAATCCCTTATGCATGGTAAATAATTATACTTTTCCAACAGGCCGATGCATCATAGCCAACGATTTCAGTTTAAATTCTTTATGAAAGCGAAGTCTCTCGGTGGTGGTTTCTATAAATGATTGCAGATTTGATTTAATGCTTGTTTGTGAAAAAAAGAAACATTTCATACTGTACGTTATATTTTTACTATATACAAAGTTATTATTCAAAAGTTTGGGGTCACTGAGCTGTTTTCGTGGAAAACAAGAACATTTCTAGCTGTGACATAATCGCAAAAGGGTTTTGTAACCATCAATTAACCTTTTAAACTTAAACTTGGATCAGCGAACACAACGTGCTGTTGGAACACAGGAGTGATGGGAGTGATAAAGGGCCACTGGAACACAGGAGTGATGGGAGTGATAAAGGCCACTGGCCACAGGAGGAACACAGGAGTGATGGGAGTGATAAAAGGGCCATTGGAACACAGACTGAGGGAGTGATAAAGGCCCATGGGAAACAGGAGTGATTGGGAGTGATAAAGGGCCATTGGAACGCCCATTGGACCCAGGAGTGATGGGAGTGATAAAGGGCCACTGGAACACAGGAGTGATGGGAGTGATAAAGGGCCATTGTAACGCAGGAGTAGGGAGTGATAAAGGGCCATTGGAACCCAGGAGTGATGGGAGTGATAAAGGGCCTCTGTACGCCTATGAAGATATCCCATTAAAAATCAGCCGTTTCCAGCTAGAATAGTCATTTACAACATTAACCCCGTCTGTGCTGGATTCTGGTCCATTTAATGTTATTTTAATGGACAAAATTAGCTTTTCTTTCAATATCAAGGACATTTCTAAGTGACCCCAAACATGTGAATGTTAGTCTAGATGTAAAGAAAAACAAACAGTGTAATAAAACTTGAAAAGATGAGCAGTATATAGGGTTACGTATGCTCTCACAAATGTA
This sequence comes from Spea multiplicata, assembly GCA_009364415.1. NCBI lineage: Eukaryota > Metazoa > Chordata > Amphibia > Anura > Pelobatidae > Spea > Spea multiplicata. The sequence goes on from VKOC01003071.1 coordinate 43,555, forward strand.
TTTAATGGTTATTAACAGTTAAAACATTGTATGTCCACGATTCTGTATTATTATAGTATTATTTGGAAAATGATGTCATGACGTGACCTCATATTGCATTTTTCTTTCAGCGCTGGGGACCTTTGCTGGCCATCACTTTGTTCTGAGCGCTTGCACGCTTGCTGGTTGTGCAAACAGTACCCAGGTCACGTTATACACCGCGCAGAGTCCGCCAGATCGCGTGGCTGCCCCAAACGTGACCATTCTGGACCCCACAAGTATATATGTGCAGTAGGTCAATTTCATATTTGTTGCTTATTCATTTATCTACATTACATTACTAACTAAAATGTATAAATATTAAGAAAAAGGTAAAAATGCTGCCAGTAGTTATGTACTTAGAAATAATAAGCATAAAGGAAGCTAAAAATGTACTTTGGGAGTATATTTATGTATTTAATGTAGAATTATTTTAATGTAGAAGGGCTACTAAGGCATTCACTAAACAAAATGTTAATAGCGGAGTTGCAGTAAGGTAATTATGCTTTTATGAAGGTTTTTTTAGCAGGTTATTTAAAAATATATAATTTTGTTGGTGAGTTAAAATGTTTCATTTTTCTGATTAGAGTGTATTTACTAAGGACAAACATCAAGGAAATTGCTAAATGCGATGCTGGGGGACATATCGCTCGCGTCCCACGTTCAATTTGTTATGTTACATACTACTCGTTATTACCTGTCTACCCATTGTACAGTGCTACGGAATATGACGGCGCTATAGAAAACATTAAATAATAATAATATATCGGTGTGTTCCTAAATATGGGCCAATGACTTTAAAATGGAACAAAATTGCCCTGTGAAATACCCTACATTCCCAACAAGGAGACGGTGTTGACAGAATGGATTAGATCGCCCTGTCTCACGGAAGATATACTGTAATGATGTCCTAAAATATCTCTTTGTTCTTTATCTCTTTGTAAAGAATTTCTAAACGTCAAATAATAAAATGATTATATTTATTAATTTCTTTAAAATATATTTGCATGTTAAGAAATGGTGCGATAGAATAAAGTGGAGGAATGTCGTCTTTTTGACAGGTGGAACGAGCCAGAGACAGTCAATGGAGTTCTTGAACGCTATATGATACACATCTCAAAAGATAATAGCAGTTGGGATGTTGCCTACAACAGCACGGAACTTTTTTTAGACTGCACCATTCGACGGCTCTCACCCGGCTCCACGTATTTTATAAGAATAAGTGTGAGTATTAAATACATTTAAATATACAATGACAGCGGGGTTCACTCAACAAGCTAACAGGATTTACACAGAAGAGTTGTTGTTTTATGTAGGTTCTACTCATCACTGGGTAGTGTTTATCAGCTGGGGGAACGCTGCAGGTGGGGGGCTAGTTAACACCCCCCACGCGCGGAATACACGATCACTGGATTCAATGGCTGTACTTTTCCGCCACTGATTGGCTGCCACATGCAGCCAATCAGTGGCAAGAAACGTCGAACCATGGCTGGTGAGGGTAGATGCAGCAGCAGGACTGCAAGGTCTGGGTCAGGTTAGAGCTTTCATTTAATTTGGTTTGGGTTTTGGTTTTGGAAGAAAGCATATTAAAGTACCCACAGAGGATTACTGTTACTCACATAGTACTTAACCCCTTAATGACAAAGCCTGTACTTGTACGTGCTCAAAATGTATTGTTTTCAATGGGTTTAGGGACCACCCATTGTCCTTAAGGGGTTAAGTATGGTCGGGGACGCTAAACTCTCCTTTTAACTCTCAAATAAAAGTTTAACCCCTTAATGACAAAGCCCGTACAAGTACAGGCTCAAAATGCATTGTTTTCAATGGGTTTAGGGACAGCCCATTGTCGTTAAGGGGTTAATAAAAGGACAACAATCTTTGAAAACTTTTATTTTTATTATTTTTATATATCAAACATTATTCTTAAGTTACAAAATTGTGCGTGGTGTAGACATTATGAGTATGGGATGCAAACTCAAATTACAAACCATTACTTTTATATTAAACTAACGCAGCAACTATGCTACAAACAAAACTTTTGTATAACTAAGAAATGCCCCAAAATAAGAAGCTAAATAAATACACGTAAAATATGAAAGTTCGTTTTTTTCCCCCCAGACTTCTCACTTAACTTGGAATTCTATGTATGGATATTTGTTTTGATGAATACCATATGAAATATTCTTCCCTTGATTATGAATAAATTAACATTGATGTGGATAGCATGCATACATTATTGTATTTTAAATACACTCGGAATATCTAAATATATTCGTAGTTATTATCACTTGAACACTAAATTGTAAAAAACGGTGTCAGGCAATTAAAAATTAGGCAAAAAAAAAATCAATATGTTGCATTCTTTCATCTGCATATCCTGTGTAACTAATCTTTAGATTGCCAAGGTAATGTTGGGTATGAATCAGTCCAGCATATAAAAATATATCGCATGGTGTCTAGTAAAAAAAATCATTAATTTAAATGCAGTTGGGCCATTTAGAAATCACGGATTTGTCTTTATTCAAAATAAATTTAAATTTAAGAAATATTCTGTAGTCAATATGAAGAAAATGATCTCAAAGAACATTTTAACAAAGTGCTCTTTGCTTAAATATTTCTAATCCCTTGGAGTAAAAAAACCAAAGTTCTGTTAAATAAGATGTTATTATGCATATATGTATTTTTTTAAATGGTCACTTTAATTTATTTTAATAATAAAATGTAAATAATAATTTAAATATAACACTTTCAAAAATCTTTTATAGCCATATATTGTTTTATAGATCTCATGATCAGTGATCCAGGTCTCTTTACAGTAGGCGTTCAAGATCATTTAAGGAGTCCCCTGGGTTCACAGAGAGACAGAAAATGACATTAGTAGCTGATGGATTTAAAGCGGATCTCCTAACATTTTTTAATACCAGGGTTTTCTGCTTTCCTTTTCTAAAAACGTCTCGTTTTAGCCCATAGTATAATATTTTCAGGCTGCTGCATATTAGGTATTAGTATGTGCTCTGTCTTTATGAGCCCGATCTACTAGAAACCCATACTTTTTATCATGCTGCCAGTGGGATCCAATAGAATGGCTCTATGGAGGAACAGACTTCATTAACATTGCCATAAAGCATCAGCTCAGTGTGGTGATTGTGCAAGGAAAGTCACCCAAAATATCACATGACTCACAACAATGGCGGCCTCCGGGTCTGCAGAGGGAGTTTATTGGAACACAATGAGATAAAACCAGGTTTATGTCAATGTCGACCTACATTACATTAATATTGATAATCCCGAATGAAAATAATCAATTCTGTTGTTTGCTTGTAAGGCTTGTACGGCAGGAGGATGTACAACAAGCAAGATAAGCACAATCACAACTGACGAAAGTATACCGGAAGGAATGAAGCCTCCATTAATCCAGTCCCATTCACCTTACTCTTTCAACATCTCCTGGACTGAGCCTATATTCCCTAACGGTATGTGATGTATTAAATCATAAATCATACAAGACTTTATTTAAGTTATAACCATACCTGGGAGGTCTCCGGGTCTGACCCAGAGTGTCCGGGTGAAGCAGGGTGGTCCGTCCGGGCAAGTCCATAAGTATGGTTATAATTTACTCATTTCCAAAAAAGGTTATATATTTAACGGTCATTATAAGATTGGCTGATCCTTGTTGGAATTGCTGATTTTCTGCCGTGTGAAATAATAGTTTGGGTTTGATTTATATGTTTAGAGACACTGACTAACGCCCTTCAAAAATTTGAAACAATAATTATATATAAAAAAAGCTTTTAAGGGGCTACAGCCGAAAAAAGGAAGATTCCTCCAATTAATAAGTCCCTGAATAATGTTAAAGGAGGCCAATTTCTAGAAAATGTTCTGACATTCAGTAAAGATAATGTTTGCAACGCTGCATTTAGTGATAAAAGTATGGGATGCATATTGATAAAAAGTATAACTTTATTTTGCTCTGATTGGTACAAGAACACATTTCTATATCCAAAAACCTATAATAAATAATAAAAATTGATTTTAGATTAAAATTTAATAAAGATGTTAGTAACATGAATCTTTGCTTTTAAGGTGGTCAAATAGACAGTCCAACCATCATGAGTACCTTAATGCATATGATAGCTGAGTGGCCCCTTTCCATGTGGCCCCCTTATTCTTACATAGAGGGCAGCTACAGAGGCCCCCATATGCATTTGGTGCTTCCCCAGGTACTTAGCATACAGGAGATTTTAACTGGACTGCTTTCCTGCCACTGATACGTACTTTAAGCAAGAAAAAAGGACCACGTGGTGGGTGGTGTGCTGCAACTCTGGAGCTGCAGCTTCTACCTTTATGTTTTTTTTCTCTACTGGTGATAAATGTATATTAAAATACTTACATTTGTAGTTTCTGTGGTTTTTTGGAAGGCTGAAAATTGCATAGGCCATAAGTATCATTTGGTTTAACCCCTTAAACCCCTTTAATAACGTTAAAAGGTCTCCGTACATAGAGTGCATAGCTAATAATCGTGGGCAGTCCCGGCCGCGTCCCGCAAGGGAAGGCTCCAGGTAGCCGGAGCCCAGAAGTTCCCAGGTATGCTTATGGGGGGATTCTGCAGAGTCCCCCAATGCATTTGTAAGGTGGGGACACCACGATCATTTAAAGGGACCTCTCAGCTATACACCGATGTACATATGATGGCTGGATTGTCCCTTTAAGTCGTTTTTACTTAATATTGCAGTTGTGAGCTGCTGTTGGTAGATTATTTCTCTTAGTTTTTGCATACGAGGCTCTGAAATTGTTGCTATATATCTTGCATGTCCTTGTCTTAATTCATATGTGCGCACGCATACAAAGTAGGCAGTGAAAAAAAGTCTGCTCAGGTTTCCTAAATATATTGTAAGGTTCCTTTGACTGATATAACCCCTGCGCCCTTGAAACGCATTGAAGTACAGACAAGCCTTTGGTGGAAGAGAAATGATCTTTATGTAGACTACTCTCTTATTCAGTGGCTAAAAGGGTTTGTGTTTCAGATCAAAGTTAACAAGGACCCTGGATCGCTGCTTTTTTTTTTTTGGTTAAGTAAAATGACAGGCTGCGGTGAACCCAGCATAACATGGGTTAAATTGTTAATGTATATTTTATGTATATGGAATAATTAAAATTACACAAAATGATAATGATGGGGTGGGCTTGTCATTTTAAGGCCACTGGCTACCTGATGACATAGCGTGCATTATATATTAAGGTATTATATAACAAGGTATTTTTACTTAAACATCTTTTTTTTTTTTTACCTGATCTGCACAATTTAATACTTTTTTTAAGAGCCGCATTAAAAAAAAATTAAAAAAAATTCCCAGTACTGGTGAATGCCCAAACCCCTAATTTTGCCTTATTCATATTATTTTTTCCCGCGAAGACTTAATAATTGTGTAACGCAAAAGCAGGCGCTGATAGGTCGTTGCCACATAAGCTGAAAAAGCTTCTTAAAAGATTCTGAGGAAAGAAGTAAATTCAACATCAGCTACGATGTATTCCTTTTAAAAACTAGCGAGCACTAAAGTGGAAAAGCACATTTTAAAAAATTCTCTCTGTAATAATGGATTAATCAAAGAAATTTGATTTTATAATAAGAACGCCTGAAAATGCATAAAACCACTAATTAAAGAAAAAAAGAGCTTTATACCTGATTATACAGGTGTAGATGTCTTTCTGGAAGTGTAAAAAATGTGTCTCAAAATATGGCCTGATCTTCATCTATGTTACAATAATGAACAAACACAATTTGTTTTAACTAATAGCCTAACAACTATGATCTTTCATGTCTTTGTTGAACTCACCCATTAAACATTCACAGTGCGGGTGGGAAAAGTGGGTGAACCCTTGGATTTATTAACTGGTCGAGCCTCGTTTGGCAGCAATAACCTCAACCGAACACTTGGTAGCTGGGAATTGGACCTGCACAATGTTTATTTTGAACCATTCTCCCTTACAGAACAGCCATATTCCTAGGATGCCTGCTGTGAACAGCTCTCTTGAGGTCATTCCACGGCATCTCTAATGGGCTCTGACTTGGCCACTCCAAAAGACAGATTTTTTTAAGATTAGATTTACAATGTTTAGGGTCATTGTCCTGCTGCATCACCCAACCTCTACTAAGCTTCATCTGGAGGAAAGCCAACCTATCCTGTATGATATCTTGATAAACGTGGGAATTCATTGTCACAATTCAACTTTAGTTTCACCAGTCCACAAAACATTTTCCCAGAAGCACTATGGAGTGTCAAGGTGCTCTTTGGAAAACAATGATGATAAATTGGAGAGCAGTGGTTTCTTCTGTGATATCCTGCCTTGGACTCCATGCCTGCCCAATGTTTTGCAAATGGTAGACTTGTTAACAGAGATGTTAACCAGTTTCAATGATACCTTAAGCCTTTATCTGTTACTCTGGGGTTCTTTTTTTACCTCATTGAGCATTCTGGGTTGTGCCCTTGGAGTCATCTTGGCAGAGAACCCACTTCTAGGGAGAGTAGCATCAGTACTATAGACTGATGAAAATGTAAACTCTTTGAAATTATTTTGTAACCATTACCAGCTTTATCAACAGTTCTTGATTGTAGTTCTTCTGAGATTTTTTTTGTGAGGCATGGTTCACATGAGCAGATGATTTTTGTGAATAGCAAACTCAAAATATTTTAGTGGTTGTTTTTTATAGGTCAAAGTAGCTCTAAAACA
>VKOC01003072.1:0-19727 GCA_009364415.1 Spea multiplicata
AACCCCCTATATGCCACTCAGCCCCATGATATGCCTTTTAACTCCCTATATGCCAGAGTGGTAAATAGGGGGGGTATAAGGCACATCATGGGGCAGAGTGGCAAATAGGGGGGTATAAAGCATTTCTGGGGGCAGATGTGCATAACTGGGGGGGGCAGGTTGGCAAATAAAAGGAAATTAAAAATATATTTTTCTCAATCATAGCTTTTATTAAATATGAAAAAATAGTTTACATGAATTAATATTTACTGATAAAACTTTTTTTCCTATAGGGTCGTCTTATATTCAGGCTTTTTGTTTTTTTCCTAAATTATATTTTTGATTTTGGGGGGTCGTCTTATAATCGAGCAAATACGGTAATCAACCACAATTTATTCATAATCCACGTATTCAGATTTTAACAGGATTATACCAAAAATTCCCTATAAAGAAAAGCCTAGCTCATCTGAGCACTTACTAACATAGAAGTCCCTCACTACTCAGGGTCTAAACTAAACAAAACGTAATCTCACCAACCTTTTTGATGGTCTCCTTTATACATAGCAAGCTCTAATGCTTCCACACAAAACTCTCTCTTTTTTTCCTCTGTCCAACAGGTAAGGCTTTATTGCAGTCAGTGCAGCTAATTACATGCAGCTGACCAGTGCATTGGAGTCATCTTAAACTCCTGGCCTGGATCCTGTGTCAGTCCAGGTGCATGTAAACTGCGAGGTGGAGCACCAGCCTGCCCTATGTCATAGAAAACCCTGCAAAATCGAGGGGATTTTCCACAACAACACCCTGCACCTTGTTACAGTATCTATCGGTTAAAATGATAATTTTGGAAACTCAAGATTAAACTGTTTTACAAACCAAACTAAATTTAATCAATAGTAAATAACAACTATGCAAACTTCATTATGAATATTCTAAACAATTCTCTTGTGAAGCTATGGCTTCATGTTTTAAATCTGCCTTAGATTATATCTGTTGTGTTTTTCACGTTTTCTATATCTTATGGTTGCCCTTTGTGTCTTTTGTTGTTAGCTCTGTACTCCTTACCACCTGTCATATGTATCTCGTTTTGCCTCTTTAAGGGAAACTAAATATTCATGTGATAGACGTATGGCTATCCTGAATCTAAGACCAAGGGCTGATTAAAGCTTGGATGGCTGGTAGCTGTCTCATCGCGTAGCTGATGTAAGCGGGGTTGCAGCAACTGATCTGCCACTCTAGGCTTTGCCTGGTGTGTGACATGACCAGTCCAGGCCTGGGTTTGACCCTTAACAGAAAGAAAAACGGACAGACTAGTTGGGCTGAACTAGATTGGATGTTCTTTTCAGTCATCAAATTACACAAGGGCTGCGTCAGTGTCCTAGCCAAAAGGGTCCCCATTTTACAGAACAATGCCACAAGGCTTTGTCACAGACACATTATGCACAAAGAAACACAGGAACATAAAATAACATTAAAAAATTATAGAGTACACATTATGGCTTTACAGTAGAAGCTGTTTGCCAAACAGTTGTTAATGTCCTAAGCTATTTGCCTATAAGCTTGCAGTTTAGCACATTTTTTGGCTACCGCTTTGGACAAAAGTATATTTTATTAATTTAAAGGTATAGCCTGTTGGGGTAAATAACAGGTATATATATTTGTAATTAATATGTGCTTGATTGAGTTTATGTGTGTATGATAGCTGCAAGCCACTTGGGGGGGGGTTCAAATTCACAGAATGAGGCCTTGGGCAGAACATGGATAACAAAAAAACAGCTGTAAGAAGATATCACACCTATATGCTATTATTTAGGGAAGGAAGGAAATGCATCACCTGGAGATGGGCTTGGGAAAAATACCAAGTCAATAAAATCACAGTGTGGGGTCTTGGGAACACGGGACAGGGACCTTTATTTACACATCAATAAATAAATTGTAGAAAACGTACTTTAGACTAGTCTAAACCCACACACAGGGGCGGGCTGGGCCGGGGGGCAATTGCCCCCTAGGCCGCTCTAAATCCGGGCTGGTGGGCCGAATGGACGGACGGTCGGACGGCAGACGAGCATTCAACGCAGCCGCAAAGTTCAAAACTATGCAGCTGCAAGCAGGATTGAATGCAGCCGTCATGCCAGTAGCGTACCTGGCGGGGGGGGGGGCGGTCCACCACGGCTGCCGCTCATCTGAGAGGTGCCGCCATGCTGGCACGCCTCCAGAAACGATGCACGCAGCAACTGTGGCTGTGCATCGGGACTTGATGTCAAATCCTGGCGCACAACACTGAAGCCACGCCCACCGTCTCCCGCGCTCAGTGCACCGGAAGGACAGGACCCAGAAGAAGAAGAGAAAGAACGAAGAGGAGAAGAAAAGTGACAGTGACAGAGGAAAGGTAGGAGAAGATTCAGGGAGAGTGGAGTGTGTGAGAATGATGGGTGTTATGCTGTAGTGTATGCTGAATGTATGTGAATGAGGGTTTCAGATAGCATGGATTTGTAAGTGTGGGGGGATAGCATGGCCTAGGGAGGCTGTAATCACATTCCTTTCATGCCCAGATTCCAGCATGTAGTAGCTGCCTAGGCATGATAGGAGTGTGATTGCTGTCATCAATTATTTTTTTGGTCCAACTTTGGTGTGTTAACACTTTTATTGGACAGAATAATTCAATGACAGTATTAATATATATATAATTGCAAACAGCAATCACACTCCTATCATGCTAAGTCAGCCAGCACATGCTAGAACCTGAGCATGATAGGATTGCGATTGTTGTATATTGTCTAATGTTGGTGTTACTTTTAATAAAGTATTTTAAAGCATTTTTTTTTTTCGGTTTTGGCCAAGTGAATGCTGAATTTCCAGTTTCAGTCCAGAATTCTCATTTCGGTGAATCCCTACTATATACTATGCCAGTCACTAAAGTGGTAAGCCTACACCACATCAATGTTTGGCTTAGTATATAGTGATAGGGGTTGTACTGCAGTATTGTCAGTGTCTGGCTCAATGTATAGGCACACATTGACGGTGGTACCGCATAATCATATAATGATAACAATTATGCTGTACCCCTGTCAATGTTTGCCTAACCATAGAAACTATGCAGTTTGAAAGTGTGTGTGTGTGTGGGGGGGTGCCACATACAGGATCTGCCACAGGTGCCAAATACTCTAGGTCCCTGCGTCGTGTGGCAGTTAGGCCCAATGGCCATGCCTCAGCTCTTCGTCCCACGTCTTAAAAGGGGAAAAGGGGTAGGATGAAGAGCCGAGGCACGGCCATTGGGCGGCACGGTGCGTGCACGCCGGCCGCTTTAATTTCAGGCGCTGGTGGAGTGACTGCCGCAGGGCGGCCACTTTCAATGTCGCTCGCAGCCGCTTTGATGGCGCAATGGGCCAGTTGACTAGACTTGCCCCCCAGGCCTTAGGCTGACAGCCCTCCCCTGCCCACACAGCATACACACTTAGCAGCAGATATTAGATGGTATACTTGTGAGCCATCAGATTCCGCATCGCTGTACAAGATGAAAATTTTACAATACATTTTGTATTTAAGTACAATACAGCAATTGACATACAGATACAAGAGGTGTTTAATGGGTGAGAAACAGGAGGTGGGGACTGTGTGATAGTGAATGATGTTAATGTAGGCACGATAAGGGTTGTAAGTGGGTGAGAGAAAAGTTTTTAGGGAGCGTTTGAAGGAGGGTAGAGTTGGTGAGAGTAAGACAGCACGGGGAAGAGAGTTCCAGAGGGTTGGTACTGCGCGAGAGAAGTCCTGTAGGCAGGCATGGGATGAGGTGATAAGTGAAGATGCAAGTAGCAGGTCATTGTTTGATCTTAGAGGGTGGGCTGGAGTATATTTGCGGATGATGGAGGATAGGTAGAGAGGGGTGGTGTTAGTGAGAGCTTTGTAGGATAGAATTAATATTTTGATGGGCAGCCAGTGGAGCCCCTCTGCGAGTCGCAGAGAGGTGCGGCAGATGCAGAGCGTTGTGATTCGTATGAATGATTGTCTTCTCTATATCACTGTGACTCTGATTTTGTCTTTGCTGTAATATTAATCTGGGCAGATTCTAATTGAAACTTAAAAGTGGAACCGAGTGATAGTAAGTACATAATTGCAAATAACGGAGCCTCTCCAACAGAGAAGGTGCACCGGACATCACCAGACACTCCAAGGGCTTGAGCCCCGTAGCGGTCACGAAAGAGAAACATCTCGAGCCACGGGAAAATATCAGGCCCCATCCAAGGGGAAAATCAGGATTGTCCCTTATGGTACTTATGAAAGGGTGTGGCAAGGCGCCTCACTGTAGCTATGGCGAGCCAGTGAAGGGATGAGATTGGGAGACCCAACAGCTCGCTCTCCACTCCCACCCATTACTTATGAGGAGAGACACGGGACTGTGACGGGACTGACCGGTACCCCGACTGGGTACTCCCGCCAAACGTTGCTTCCTCCTGCCGGGACACCAACAAGTAACCCCTTCAGCACCAGGTAGAACCAGCGTTGTAGATAGCAGGGACGTCGCTGTACCGAAGCCGCATTGGCACTGTGACTATCCGAAGCTTAGCTACACAGCGTGGCTACAGCCCACCCCAAACATCAGGCAACACTCATGTTGAGGTGAAAACAGGCCTCATTTATTAAAGCCAAATACAGAGCTATATATACACAAGTAAGAAAAGGGGCAAGACAAATATCACATGATCTAATTACCATGGCAGGAAGGAAGTAATTAGACCAAATCCTGCAACACAATATCCGGGGGAAAGACAGGATGACACGAGACATAAATAATTACATTAACTGGGGATGTAGACGTGGAATGACAATAGACATATAATTGGCTTGAAACAGACAATGGCCAGGACACAGGGATAAGAGCTACCTGTTATGTAATCGATAATTAGGTATGCAGCAGTGACACCAAGTCATACCTACAGGGGGTCTTAAGACAAGGGCTAACACACAATAACAGGGGAAACACTTCACACCTATACAATCAACAATGCTAAGACAATCAGCCTTCTTCCGACCACAGGATGTCCAGCTGACGTTACAGTTTTGAGACACTGAGTGCTAAAACATGGGGCACATCAGCAGAAACTGAACCCCTGTATTCACACACAGAAGTCTCTACAAGGCCTGGGCCCATAGTCAATAGGGAGGAGGCTGGCTCTCAGGCCTCTCCAGGGGCCCCCAGTGATGGAGGGTTCTGTCACAGGGACCACTCCGAGACGCGCAACAGGTGACATGCACTGTAATACGGGCAAGGCAGAGCAAGACTGCCTCTGCATTTGGGGAGAATCAATGTGCTACATTTTATGCACGGCAGCTGAGAACCCCACAGGAACCGAAGCGAAGCAGAGCGGACCGAGGTAAAGAATAAGGGCAGGACAAGTATCGGTAAGGTTTGAAACAAATATAAAAGGCTAGGCATGACATTCATCTTAATGGTGTTTATCCTACCCAACCAGGAGACCTTAAGTCTCGACCATCTGAGCAGGTCATATTTGAGCGAAGCCAGCAAGGGAGGGAAATTAAAACCAAAGAGGCGGGAGAAGTCGTCTGACAACCATATGCTCAGGTATTTCAGTTTGGAATGGCACCAAGGAAAGGGAAAGGAGGCTGCTAGCTGGCTACTAACCGTCAAGGGTAAGTTGACATTGAGGATCTCAGACTTAGACATATTCACTTTAAAGTTAGACAGCATACCATAATCAGAGACCTCCTTTAAGATGACCGGCGGACAGACACAGGCAGGCGTACCATTAGATATTGTAAAGGGTTCAGAGAGAGAGCCATTGACTCGGAGATGAGCCGTAGGGGATGTGTAGAGGGATTGAATCCAGGCAAGCATGCTGGAACCAAAGCCCAAATGCCGGAGAGTGGCCATCATGAAGGGCCAGCCGACTCTATCAAACGCTTTCTCTGCGTCCGTAGAAAGGAAGGTAGAAGGGACATCCGAGCACTTGGGAAAATGGAGGAGATTAAGAGCGTGGATAGTACTGTCTGGGACAAACCCCCGTCTGATTAGGGTGTACTAGCATAGACATATAGGGCTTAATACGGTTGGCCAGGATTTTGGCAAAAAGCTTGAGTACGAGTTAAGAAGGAATATTGGCCGGTAGCTGTCTCAGTCTGTGGAATCTTTGCCGTCCTTGGGGATCATTGTGATAGAGGGGGATAAAGTGTGGGCATGTGTGCGACGCCTTCCAAAAGAGAATTGAAGGCCTCCACAAAATGAGGCCATAATTGTTCGCTGAAACGCGAATAGTATTTCAGTGGAAGCCTGTCGGGACTGGGACACTTCCCAGTCAAAGACGACCTGATAGCCAGAGTCAACTCCGGGAGGGAGATCGGAACATCAAGCCCCCTCGCTTCCTCAGTGGGGGGTCTGACTTGGGGGAATGATATTATACAGCTTTGTGAAGTAAAGAACTAACTAAAAGAAGACAGCGCTCAAGCAATATGTAAATATAAAAATATATATTTTATTATAAAAAACAAAATATTGAAAAAGCAAGAAACAAATATTAAAAATACATCTTAAAACAAAAACATTATAATCAAACAATAATATACAATAAAAAATAAGTACTGGGATTAGTATACCCAAAAAGAATCCAAAACTAAAATAGATACAATAATTAGACAATACAAAAAAGAAATACGGTGTAAAACTCACTGTAGAGTAAGTTATGCCTGGCCAGGCTGGCGCCAAATGCAGGATGTGTTTCGTTATAGAACTTCTGCAACTGCAAAAAAATGGAGCATAACTGACTCTACAGAGACGTTGTCTATTTATTCGGAAAAAATATCGCGATAAAAAGCATGTAGTGCAAGACCTCCGTGGCGTCACGGTAACCATAATGACCAACGTGGAGACTCACATAGCTGGCATAACGAGGCACAATGTCGGGAACCAGGACACCGTGCGTAGTCCAGGCTCCGCCCCTCATACACATTGGGAGCCGGCACTCATAATAAATAGATTCTGTTTGGTTCAATAAATATGTTTTAAAACAACAATAAAAAAAATAATGTTACATAAATAGATATTTGATTTAGTTTAATACAAAGACAAATAGGACAAATAAATTGTAAAAATACCAAATGGAATAAAGCTCCATCTTGAATAGACAAAACTTCATATATATATATATATATATTCACAACCACATATATAAAGTGTACTCATCAAGATGAGTATATATAATTCATTATCTCATGATTAACGTATATATATAGGGTCAAAATTAATTTGTTTATCTATATTAAAAAAAGAAAAAAATAAAGATTTATGCAAATAAATAAAAATAAATGAACCGATTAGAATATAAATACACCAGATAGAAAAAAAAGATAAATATATATAATTCATTGTCTTATTAACAGAAATATAAGATCAAAATTCATCAATTTATCTGGATAAAAAAAAATCCAAGAATTAGATCCAAGGGTTAGATCACAATTATCATTAAGACCCCGAGGCACCCCAAGGTATTAAGGTTCAAAATCCAAAATGTCTCACGTTTCTGTAGCATAGTTAGTCCATTTCCTTTTCTAGCGCCTAAAACAACTTGTTATATTGCAAATGCTGTTAACAAGGAATCATCTCTCTGGTGGAAGTGTTTAGAAACTAGACTTGTGCATTCATCTTCGGGCAAACATATACGAACACATATTAGGGTGTTGTATGATAGTGACATATACCTGGAGCTATAAATTTATACCCAAAGTACAATTTGTGTAAAAAAATACCAAAAAAATACTACCACAGTAGTGTGGCAAAAGCTGGTGGTAGAATCTCATGCATGGAAAGGGTTAAAATACTAGCATTTGAAATACCTTGGGTTCTCTAGTTTTCAAAAATATGATATGATGGGGTAAATTGAATTAGCCGGCTTCAAAGATGGTCCTATTAGGACATGGGGGCAGAATGACCAGATGTAAAAGTTCCAAGTTAAAAAATGTGCACTTCCTAAATGTGGCGTTTTACCTCCCAAACAACCCGACAAACCCACGCACTGTGGTCGCGAGAGTTAAAATTCTAGCATTTGAAATACCTTGGGTTTCAAAAATATATGATTTGATGGGGTAAATTGCGTTGGCCGGCTTCAAAGATACCCAAAATGGCACATGGGGGAGCAATTACCAGATTTGGAAAAAAATGGTTTTGAAATAGCAAAACGCTACTTGTACTTAATGCTCCATAACGTGCAGAAAAAAGCGAAAAAGCATAAAAACATTGAGTATTTCTAAACTCAGGACAAATAGTAGAATATATTTAGTAGGTTTTTTCATTAGCTTTTTTGGATGAGTGAAAGATTTTTTGGGTAAATTTTTCATCATATTTTATTATTTTTTAAGGGAAATTAGATAATATGATCAAAACAATGGTATCTGAAGAAAGCCCTTCTTGTCCTGAAAAAAACAACATAGAATTTGTGTGGGTTCACGAAATGAGTGAGGAGAAAATTACATCTAAATACGAACACCGCAAAAGTGTTAAAACAGCCTCGGTCCCAATGGTACAAAAGGTAAAACACAGCCTGGTCCTTAAGGGGTTAAACTCCTGGCGCTAGAGCCGCTGTGCTACACGTTAACCCCGTATTAACCCCTTAAAAAATGGTAAAACAAAGAAAAAAACGAACACAAAGAATATTTGCCCGAAGAAAAGACAGGAATGGGCGAATATTCGTGGAATACAAAGATTTTTGTTTTGCCGAAGTGGAATTGCAAGAGAGATATCTTTGAATGGAAAATTTGCGATTGGTTAGAAGGCTCCTGAAATCTATAGTCTTTTTTGGTGAAACATCTATACCACCCCTTAAAAGAAGAAAGGGTATGTTGGGTTGGTTGAGACCTATTTGCAAGGATTTTTTAGAAATATGGGATGGAGCAAGGATAGTTTTTAAATTTCCACCTTTCTTACATGTTATACGACTCTTTTCAGTTAAAACGTCACTCAAAATGGGATCATGTTTAATAATGTGCCAATATTTATCTAATATTCCACTTATTTTTGGTATATATTCTGAATAAGTAGTCGCAAACCCTGAATTGAATGTCTCATTAAAAATGTTTTATTTTTTTTTATATTTTTTATATTTTTCACGTATTTTGCCTTGAATTGGTCCCTATTTAGATTTCTAACTTCCCTAGGGGCTCCCATAACCAATTTCCTACTATAGCTTTTCTCTATAAATCTGTCTTTTATGATCTCAGCTTGTTTGTCAAAATCTTCTATTTTTGAACAATTCTTCCTGATTGTAATGAATTGGCTTTTGGGTATATTGTCAATCCATTCTTGATCATGACAGCTATTAGCTCTCAAATAAGTATTTTTATCGACCGGTTTGAAATATGTGGTCGTCTTTACTGGTTTCATATGTAAAGACTAAACCTAATGAGTTTGTGTTCAGATTTGAAAAGAATACTTTTAAAGAATCAAAAGTACCCTTCCATAAAATAAATATATCGTTGTATTTATACAGATACAAGTTAGCATGGCAATGGGCACCAAAAATAATGTCACGCTCCCAGTCTGCCAAAAACAAATTAGCATAACTAGGAGCGAAATGAGTGCCTATCGCCGTGCCACAGATCTGCACATAGATATCGGCGTCAAACAAAAAATAATTAGGTTCTAAAATAAATCTCATACTTGTCTCAATAAAACTTTTTTGCAATCAATCTAAAAAATCAAATTACCGTATTTGCTCGTCTTATAATCGGGGTCATCTTATAATCAGACCTCAAACAAAGGTCTGACTATGAGACTAAGATCCAGATCCCCCGCAGCGCTGCTGGGGACCTGGATCCTCCTGTCTGGTAAACCCTCCCACACAAACTTACCGGTGCTTCTGACTCCAGGGTGTGTTGTCCGGGTAGTGGGCAGACGTCTACGCGGTTCACATAGGCAACTTCCGCTGCACCTGGTGCTGTTAGCAGCGGGGGTTGTGTGCGTCCATCGCGCAGACCTTCCCCGACTCTCAGAGAGGAGAGTTCACAAATTCTCTCTGACAGTCAGAGGGTGTATGCGCGATGGACACAGACAACCCCCGCTGCTAACCGCACCTCCTTCTGGCTGCAGCGGAAGTTGCCTACGCGAATCGCATAGAAGTCTACCCGCTGCCCAGACAACGCACCGGTAAGTTTGGGGAGGGGGGTTAAGTGGGGCGCATAAGGCATTTCTGCAGGCAGAGTGCTCCATGATATGCCTTTTAACCCCCTTAATGACACTCTGCCTCCAGATATGCGTTTGAACCCCCTTTATGCCACTCTGCCTCCAGAAATGCCTTTTAACCCTCTATATGCCACTGTGCCTCTTGAAATGCCTTATACCTCCCTTATATGCCACTCTTCCCCATAATATGCCTTTTAACCCCCTAAATATCAGAGCAGCATGTAGGGGTATAAGGCATTTCTGGAGGAAAGGTGGCACATAGGGGTCAAAAGGCATATCATGGGCACAGTGGCATATAGAGGGTTAAAAGGCATATCATGGGGCACAGTGACATTTAGAGGGTTAAAAGGCATATCATGGGGCAGAGTTGCATATAGGGGGTATTTTTCTGCAATGCTGCGATGGGGGTCATAAACAATCGCAGCATTGAAGGGGTTAATTGAGGAAGAGGGGGGTAGGGGTTAACTGGGGGGGGGGTAGGGTTAACTGAGGGGTGGGTGGGGCTGGTCTCCACACTCATGTGGAGACCAAAGAGCCCTCTCTCCCTGTCCCTGAAGCTGCCTCTGGCAGCTGGGACACAATCTCCAATAGACTGGAGATTGTAGGAGAGGAGTCTCTCTGATCAGCCCTACAGGGCTGATCAGAGGACTTCTGGGGGTTCGTTTTTGCTGCTGGAGGTCTGCCTGGTATTCCAGGCAGACCACCAGTAGCAGAACCCCCTAAAAAACGTGAATTAACCCCTTCAATGCCGCGATCGCGGCATTGAAGGGGTTAACGCTGCACTGATGCTCTCATGGAGCGATCAGGCAGCAGGGGGGTGTTGGATCAGGTCCCCACACTTGTGTGGGGACCCATTCAATACCCCCCCTTCCCTGAAGCTGCCTGTGGCAGCTGAAACAGCGATTGCAGATTTTTCTGCAATCGCTGTTTCTGCCTAGAGAATCACTCCGGGGGAGTGATCGTAGGCTTGGGGGAGGGCTTAGACACGCTGTGCTGTCTGCCCAGGGCTCCTGGGCAGACAGCAGCAGCAGCGCCCCCACGATCACCGCAATTGTGGTGATGTGAAGGCGTTTTTTGTGAGAGACGTACCTGGTACGTCCCGGTCTACCGGTGACCAGTAACCAGGAAGTACCAGGTACGTCCCGGTACTGAAGGGGTTAATACCATCATGATGTTGAATAGATGTATACAGGTCCTGGATGTTTGCTGTAACTACAATCAAGTCATCTGTCCAAACAAGTTCATCAAGAATGCCTATAAGTTCTGTGCTATCTTTCAAATACGAAGGCATTAATGGTACAAACAATTGTAAGAAAAGATCAATATATAGAGAAAGGTTGGATGTCAGTGATCCTATACCTGAGACAACTGGACGGCCTGGAGGATTGTTTAAATCCTTATGTATTTTCAGAAGGTGGTAGAAAATAGGAACCCTCAGGTTTTTCAAGTTTTTTCTTTTTTGTGTTTTCTTTGTTTTTCACATCAAGGATACAGTTAGAAAGAAGGGGGGGTTTACAAATAATGCACCTTCAGGTCCATGGCAAATCTCAGATTACAAGTATATTCACACAGTGTATATGAATGGCTACAGAGCCATTACAACATGAATGTCGCAGAATAAATATAAGTAAGAATACATATAAGTTAAGGATATGTAAGAGAGGTAACAGCAGTGCATCAAGACTTCAAAAGCATGAGTCGTTCCCAATATTTGAGGGCGAATGACATAGCATCGGGTACAGAGCCACAGAGAGAAGGTGATGTGTGTGGCAACAATATGAGTAGGTGTAGAGGCCCTCGTTGTGAGGTAAATATGATTCTGTGTATCCATAGACATGAGCATGTATAAATGTAATCTGCGAAACAGAACATAACAAACAAGAACAGATAAACCCGCTGCTCATCCTGCGTGGTGGTAAAAAAAAACAAAAAACTTTTCCCCATGAAGGGGAGGGGGTTTTTACCCATTATTAAACAGGCTGTGTACGGCGTCAGAACCTATGTAGGCACAATTGGAGTTCTGCCTTGAAAGAGTTGGAGACTGTACCACAAGGTATGTTGAAAAGCGGATTGGATCAACAATTTTCAATGTGGAAATGAATGTGCCCCAGGTGTCAAAAAATTTATTGGTGGATTTTTCTTTTGTCAGCGTGGCATCTACCCAATCCATCCTAAATAAGTGGAACAATTCGTCTTGGAAAAGAGTGAGAGTGGATGGTTGAGGTCGGATCCATTGGTGAAGTATACATTTCCGAGCCACAGCAGTAACAATTTGTGTTGAGTTTTTTAAAAGAACGACCAGTTGGACCAATCATACCAAACATCGCCACCTCAGGAGATAGCGGAAACGATACAATCTTGTGGTTCAAAACATAAGTGTGTACTTGGGACCAGAAAGTTTGGATTAAAGGGCATTGCCAGAAGCAATGAAAGGAGTGTGCATTTTCAGCATTGCATTTAGGACAATTAGAGGTTGTCTCAAACCCTGTTTGTGGAGACGTTCAGGAGAAAAGTAGACATCGTGAGTTATTTTATAAGCCATTTCCTTATACGTCGCCACTGGCAAAATAGAGGAGGCAGTAGCGGTAGCTTTACATATATCTTCTCTGGTAATAGTCGGTATGTATGTTGTCCATCTGTCCAGTCCACCAATCTTGTCAGTCGAGTCACATGTAGATCGAATAAACTTATATAGAAAACTGATGGAAGGTGTATGTCCTCTGTGTTCGTGAATGTGTCTGTCAAGAAGGTTGTGCCAGTCATGGCGGGTGAAATGAGCATTGACCGAACCAACATAACTTTGAAGCTGCAGGTATGCAAACCAAGGAATCTGTAGGTTAGGAAATTTGTCTCGACATTGGCTCAGTGTAAGAATGCGTTGGTTGGACTCATCAAGAAGACGAGAAATTGATGTGAGACCCATGGAAGGCTGGGTTGTTGACAAGCGGTAAGTGAGAAGTGTATTGCCAACTGAGTTTGAGGAGAGTACGAAGAGATTTCCAAGCCCTAATCGTGGAATATAGTAAAGGATTTTCCCTAATATTCTCCGGTAATAAAAGGTATGGCGTGTGTAATAGGACAGATAGCGTATGCGGGGTACATAATTGACTCTCCAGAGAGGTATCTGTAAATTTGTGGGATAGCAACAACCAATCAATTGCGTGTCGTGAAAGAGCAGCTATGTTATATTGCTTAATATCCGGGAAATTAAAACTTAATGACTGTGGTGTGTGTTTAAGTTTATGTAAGCAGATCCTGGGCTTCTTTCCTTTCCAAAGGAAGAGGTTAAATTGTTTATCCAAAAAATTGAGGTCAGTGGATTTGATTAAGATGGGTAAGGATTGTACGGTGTAAAGAGGTTTAGGAAAACTAATCATTTTAATGAGATTAATCCTACCTGTCAGTGTCAAGTGTAACGCGTGCCATAGTTTCAGTTCATTCGTAACCTCCTTAATGATTCTAGAAATGTTTAATCTGTAGAGTTGACGTGGGTATTTTGGCAGAATGATGCCTAGATATTTAATTGAGGTTGTCGCCCAATGAAAACCAAAACTAGGGGTGTTCGGAGGCAAGACAGAGGGGCCTAAATAGAGCGCCTCCGTTTTGTTGACATTAATTTCAAAACCTATCACCTCCCCCTAGGTGTGTAGTAAAGAGAGAATGTGTGGGGTGGATTTTTTGAGGTCAGAGATGTATAAGAGGATGTCATCAGCAAAAGCCGTCAGTTTGTGTTCCAACAAACCAAAAGTAATACCTCGAAAATCATTGGAAGAAATAAGAATACGGAGTAGGGGATCCAAAGCCAAATCAAAGAGGAGAGGAGAAAGGGGACATCCCTGTTTAACCCCCCCCCGGCCCAAGCGGATAGACTCAGATGCCATCCCATTTGTGATGATAACTGTTTCTGGACACGTATATAAATTGTGTATAAGGTTTAAAAAATTTTGTCCAAAGAAACGTTTTTTAAAGATCCTGTAGAGGTGAGGCCAAGCTACAGTATCAAAAGCCTTTTCTGCGTCTAGACTTAATAAGGCTCGAGGATGGTGATTTGGGTCAGAGTTGGATGTTATCACAGCTTCTAGGGCTGTACGGATACCCCTGACTGAATTGCGACCTTTTACGAAACCCAATTGGTGATGGATTAATAATTTTGGTAAGAATGATTGCAGTCTGGAGGCAATTAATTTAGTGAGAATTTTCAAGTCTTGGTTGAGAAGTGAGATAGGTCGATATGATTGAACTTTTGTAGGGTCTTTATGTGGTTTTGGTATCAGTATAGTGGTGGAACATGTCAAAGACTGTATAGGGCAATTATTTTGAAAAATATCATTATATAATGCAGTGAGGGATGGTACAAGGTGTTGTGAAAGTATCTTATACTATTCAGCGGAGAAGCCGTCTGGGCCAGGAGCACGACCGTTGGACAGGGAGTGAATAGTGTGTTTAACCTCTTCTTCTGTTATGATAGAATTTAAGTTGTCACTTTGTTCATTGGTAAGTTTTGTTAGTTTTGCCTTCTGTAATAATTGTATGCCTAACTCTGTGTTATCATGTTCTGCAGTATATAGGCGTGTAAAAAAAAAAGTGGAGAATGCATGATTAATATCTTTAGGTTGGAAAACGCTATTTCCCGCGTCCGTAACGATTTTATAAATATTGGCCAGTAATTTACCAGCCCTGTTGCCCCATCATAAAAAATTGTTTTTTGTGTAGTCTATTTGAGTTTGGGCTTTTTCTAATAACAAAGCGTCTAAGAGTTGTTTACATTCCGTGTATTTGATTTTGTGAGAGTCATCTTTATAGATGGAGTAGTCAAGAAAAGTGCGTTGCACTTCTGCAAGTAAGGAATCATACCTCTGGTACCAGCGTTTACGTTGATTTGCCTCGTAAGATATGATGTTACCCCTTATCACCGCTTTAGAGGCTTCCCAGAAGAGCATATGATTATCAATGTGTTCCAAATTGTCATCTTGATAATTTGCCCAAGATGTTTGTAACATAGTGGTAAAATCGCCTCTGCAGGTATAATGGGCAGGGTCTATATGATCTCTGTGTGTTGGGTTGTTGGACCGTGAGACGAATGGGTGTGTGATCCGGGACTACTATTGTGTCTATGTGAGTGTCAGATATAAACGATAAGAGTGAAGATGATGCAAGAAACATGTCAATCCTAGAGAAAGAGTGGTATACTCTAGAAGGATGAGTGTATTCTTTATGTGTAGGGTGTGTGACACGCCACGGGTCCACAAGGTGTAATGAGTTGGTGAATAGGTGAATACCTTCCAAGAGGGTCATCGAGTGTATAGTACGTCCTGTCCTGTCCAATTTGTCATCTAGAACTGTGTTGAAGTCACCGCCTATGAGGAAGTTGTAATAAGCATTTCATAAAGTTGTACATAAAATGGATGATTCGGGTAGTTAGGAGCATATAAATTAACAATATTAAACCTCTGGTGATGTATGGTGAGATCTAAGAGTATGTATCTGCCATTAGGATCAATAATGGTATTATGGATGTCATAAGGTAAGGATTTACTAATTAAGATTGCCACTCCCCGAGATTTAGTTTTATAAGGGGCTGAGTAGCAAGCTTCGATCCAGTAATCCTTTAGTGTTGATTGGGAGCCTACTTTCCAATGCGTTTCCTGGAGAAACACTATTTGGGGTTTGTACCTTCGTAGCACTGTTAGAACTTTTTTCCTTTTGACAGGGGTGTTAAGTCCCGCCACTTTCCATGAGACCAATTTTAAGGGGCGTTGTGTGTGGGTCTTATCAGGTAGTGAAGTCGTTGATATCTAGAAATGGGGATAGAGGGGGTTTATATAGTTGTTGAGAAGATAGTGGAACAATATGTATCCCTGTGTGTCCCAGCTCACACAGGAAGTAAAAGCGGGTGTACCCGCACACACCACGCAGGAGCAGTACAAAAAGTAAACAAAACAAATGAAACCTTAAAACCTTCGTCAGGTCTTCAGAGTACCGCAGACAAGACGTGTATACGTGTAAATGTAGAACGAACAGTCCAGAGTCTCGGTCTCTGGTCTCAGTCACAGGTCTCGGTTGGCTATTGTTTGTTAGTCTCTCAGGGCCCAAACGATGGGCTTGTTCAATTTGAAGGGGTAAGCCGTTGTCCAAAGTCAGCTGCAGAGTTCCCAGGAGCCAGTTCTGGAGTGTCGCGAGTAGAGAGGACGGCTTGACAGACTCCGGGATACCCACAAATCTCAAATTGTTTCTTCGGCTTCTGTTTTCAAGATCATCCAATTTTTCAGTGAGTGTTTTAATCTGTTGGGCCTGAGTGGAGAGGTCAGTTTCCATTTTGGCAATGAGGTATTCACTGTCACTTTGTCGCTGTTCTAACGCAAGGAGTCTGGTAGTGTGATCTGTTACTTCTTGCCGTATAGTGAGTAAAGTCTCTTTGAGGTCTTGGAAGCGTTGGTCCAGCATTGGCATCATGGTGTCAGAGACTGCTTTCACCAGTGCCAGAGCCTGAGGAGTGGTAGCGCTGTCATCTGGATCCTCTTCAAAGAAGGCAGCTTTGGGAGAAAGAGACTGCGAGTCTTCACTTGTCGGTTTAGTTAAACGTTTTTTTGAGAGGATTTGCCGGCTGCTTTACCCGAAGAATTGAGGAACTTATCCATCTTTACGTGGTTGCCGTTAGCTTTGTCACCTCTCCTTGTCTGGTTTTCCTGAATAGTGTAGTGGTTATATGCAGAAGAGAATAGGCTCTGTAATAGGTAATGACGTTGTGGCACAAAAAGAGTCAGTGTAGACAGTATAATTTGCTAGGTAACAACATTGCCAATGAGGTATATGAGTTTCAAGGTGAAGGTTGGTGAGCATCACACACGATGCTTTATTGCCCACTGTGCTGTCATTAAGTGAATCATGCTTTAGATGATTATACACAAGAACGTGGAAAACTAAACTAATACTGAGCCACACTTTGCCGTGGAAGTAAGGCTCCAATCTATAGCAGGTATGCAGCACAGGTGCTAGGGAGAGTATGTATCATATAGAAGCAGCCCAGAGCAGAGATCTTGTATTTAAGGGTTATAAAGGGTTAATTTGAATTTTTGAGTTTGGCACTTGAAGACAACAGTGACAAAGTGCAAATTTTTTAGAGTGAAGACTGACATGAGCCCTATGCAATGTGCTATATATGAAAATAATGGAGCCATTAGGCGGATCGGGCCCAGAGTAACATCTTGAAGAATACATACAATAAATTTACTTCTGATAGCCTATCAATATATAAGTAAAAGCCGTTTTCTCATACAATGTTCATTCACTG
Source organism: Spea multiplicata (assembly GCA_009364415.1). Taxonomy (NCBI): domain Eukaryota; kingdom Metazoa; phylum Chordata; class Amphibia; order Anura; family Pelobatidae; genus Spea; species Spea multiplicata. The sequence goes on from VKOC01003072.1 coordinate 17,454, forward strand.
TAGAAGAATGTATGCTGTAGTGGTATACAGGCCTGTATGGTGTGACGATGAGCCAAGGATCCTACAGCAGGTGGCGGCCACACGGCGCTCTGGATGGTTTGAGAAAAGCGATAGACGGTACTTCTTCCACATAAATTTAAGAGTGGGATCAAAAGATAGACGAGTATAACATTTTGTATCGGAAAGTAAACGTATAGCTTCGGCTTTATATACTTCTGTATCTTGCAACACAACTCCACCCCCTTTGTCAGCTTCTCTTATGACAATGTTGTCAAGATCTTTCAAGACATTTTAAGGATGTTTCCTCAATGAGGGTTAGGTTGCTATTTTTAGTGTTCACTTCTAATTTCCAAAGATCTTTTTCAACCAGATTCTTAAAGACACATTCCTTTATCTGATGTAGGATTAGATTTTGACACCGGCCTTATATAAGTTTGTAATTTAACAAAATCGTTGTTCCCATTTTTATTATAAAGACTATTTAGATAGATCAAATGACCTAAATCAAAGGAATCCACAACCTTATCAGGATCATATTCAAAGGGTAAAACTGAATTATGATTATCTTTTGTCATTTTACAAAAAAAATCTTTTGACTGTCAATTGTCTGGTGAATCAAATCTACCTTGTTTAATGGCCTACAAGGGGCTAACTTTCAAAAGGAGAGTTATCTGACTGACTGTTAACATGTGTTTGGAAACGTTGTAGATTCCTAAGTTTTGAAGGTCCTCTAAGGTGCAGTTCTTAATCTTTTCGTTATGTCTCTTGATAGAAACTCTGCGTCCTCCACGTTTTCCTCGGAATCTACGTCTGACCACTGGTCCGTTTCGTATTCCGAGGTACTGCATATAGCTTGATTCTGTGATTTTCTTTTTCCAAAGCGTTGATCTGAAAATGAGACGGATAGAGGAGAATTTTTAGTTGTATAGATGGGAGACGGTGTTACTTCACCCATTCTTCTAGATGTATATTTATTCTTGTTATTATATTTCTGGGGTATAGAGTGGTTTCTAGGTGTGACCTCAGAAATATTGTAAGAGTTTTCCATAGGAAACTCAAATGCCACTTTATTCCTCTTTCCTTGTTTTTTTTTATCTTTACTAATTCTACCAAATGTTTCTTGGCTAGTCCTCTCTTTAACAATAGGAGTTCTAATACAGCCAGCCCTATCCATGGTCTCGTTTTTTATTTGTTTTCTTTTTTATAATATATATTTCTATATTTACATATTGCTTGAGCGCTGTCTTCTTCAACTATTATTTATTATTTCTTCACATTATTCCCACCGATAGAGATAAGATTGGTAATTATCACTGGATTTCACTACTAATAGACTTATCTTTGAATAATAAGAAACAAATACTAAAAATACATCTTAAAACAAAACATTATAAACAAACAATAATAGACAATAAAAAATAAGTATTGGGATTAGTATACCCAAAAAGAATCCAAAGCTAAAATAGATACAATCAATAGACAATACAAAAAAGAAATACGGTTTAAAACTCACTGTAGAGTAAGTTATGCCTGGCGCCAAATGCAGGACGCGTTTCGTGATAGAACTTCTTCAGCTGCAAAAAAACTGCACATAACTGACTCTACAGAGACTTGTCTATTTATTCCGGGAAAAAATATCGCAATAAAAAGCATGTACTGCAAGACTTTCGTGGCGTCACGGGAGGCGTTGACGTTGTCTATTAATAAGGTCTCGTGGTAAACGGAATGTAGTGCAAGACCTCTGTGGCGTCACGATAACCATAGTGACCGACGTGGAAACTCGCATAGCGAGGCACAACATCGGGAACCAGGAGACTGTTGTAACAATTCGACGAGAGACGGGTCCCGTTTGCAGAATGGTAGGATATCAGGACGGGTAGTAGCAGGAGGAATAGTGGGACAACAGCAGGAAAGTTCCAATAGCATAAACAGGTCACAGTCCAAGGTCGAGGCAGGCAGCAAACAGGCAAAGTCCAAAAAGCAATCCAAAGTCAATCCAGGCGGCGATCAAAGAGTAGTCAGGAACAAAGCAGGAGTCAGGAAACCAGTAAATCAGAATATAGCACACTGAGACAGTGATAACATTTGTACCACACAAGGGCTCAGATTAGAGTGAGCAGTGGGTTTAAATTTGGTGCCAAACAGCTGCAGGCAATAATCAGCCAATCAGATAAAAAGCGGGAGGACCCGCCCCTAGCGTGACATACGCAGTTGCTGGGTAAGGATTCCTGGCCGCCATGACAGTGTGCACGTGTGCGCACCTCCATAGCACCG